>CM021104.1:544265726-544454399 GCA_007115665.2 Sequoiadendron giganteum | reverse complement strand
TCAACCCCTATACCCTCTTAATCCATCAACCTCAACCCTCAACCCTTAAACCCTAATCCCTCAACCCCTATACCCTCTTAATCCCTGAACCCTGAACCCTCAACCCTCAACCTTCAACCCTCAACCCTTAAACCCTAATCCCTTAACCCCTATACCCTCATAATCTTTCAACCCTCAAACCTCAACCCTCAACCCCTAATCCCTTAACCCCTAAACCCTATCCCCCTATACCCTCTTAATCCAACAACTCTCAACCCTCAACCCTCAACCCTGAAACCCTAATCCCTCAACCCCTATACCCTCTTAATTCATCACAACCTCAACCCTTAAACCCTAATCCCTCAACCCCTATACCCTCTTAATCCCTCAAACCTTAAACCCTAATCCCTCAATCCCTATACCCCCTTAATCCTTGAAACCCTATAATTCTAATCCTTGACCCTAAACTCACAACCCCAACCTAATCCCTCAATCCCTATACCCTCTTAATCCTTGAACCCTCAACCCTCAACCCTTAAAACCTAATCCCTCAACCACTATACCCTCTTAATCCCTCAACCCTCAACCCCATCCCTTAAACCCTAACTCAAACCCTAAAAACCCTAATCCCTCAACCCCTATACCCTCTTTAATAATTCCCAACCCTTAAACCCTAATCCATCAACCCCTAGTACCCTCTTAATCCCAACCTCTGCCCCTCAATCCCTCAATCCCTATACCCTCTTAATCCTTGAACCCTCAACCATCAACCCTTAAACCCTAATCCCTCAACCACTATACCCTCTTAATCCATCAAACCCTAAACCATAATCCCTCAACCTCAATCCTAAAACCCCTAAAACCCTAATCCCTTCAACAACCTCGGTACCTCTTAATTCTCAACCAACCCCAAACTTAACTTCAACCCCTATACCTCTTAATCCCTTAACCCTTAAACCCTAATCACTCAACCTTTAAACCCTAATCCCTCAACCCCTATACCCTCTTAATCCCGCAACCCTCAGTCCTCAACCCTTAAACCCTAATCCCTTAACCCCTATACCCTCTTAATCCTTGAACCCTTAACCCTCAACCCTTAAATCCTAATCCCTTAAACCCTAATCCCTTAACCCCTATACCCTCTTAATCCTTGAACCCTTAACCCTCAACCCTTAAATCCTAATCCCTCAACCCCTCTACCCTCTTAATCTATCAACCCTCAACCCTTAAACCCTAATCCCTCAACCCCTATACCCTCTTAATCCCTCAACCCTCAACCCTCAACCCTCAACCCTTAAACCCTAATCCCTCAATCCCTATACCCTCTTAATCCCTCAACCCTTAAACCCTAATCCCTCAATCCCTATACCCTCTTAATCCCTCAACCCTCAACCCTAAACCCTTAAACCCTAATCCCTCAACCCCTAATCCCTCTTAATCCCTCAACCCTCAATCATCAACCCTTAAACCCTAATCCTCAACCCCTATAATTTCCTCTTAATCCTCAACCTCAAACCCTATCCTTCAACCTCAAACTTAAACCCTAATCCTAACTCTATAAATTCTCTTAACTTCTCAAATTCTAAATCTCTAAACCTTAAACCCTAATCCCTGATCCCTCAACCTTTAAACTTAATTTCAACCCTTATAATTCTTAATTCCTCAACTTCAACCTCAAACCTCAACTCCTAACCAACCTCAACCTCAACCTCAACTCAACTCCTCAACCTCAACCTTAAACTCCCTAATCTCCTAGCCAACCCTATACCTTCTTAATCCTCAACTTCTCAACCTCTAAACTCCCACCTTCTCAACCCCTATACCTCTTAACTTGAACCTCAACTTCACCATTAAATCCTAACTATCAACTCCCTATACTTTCTTAATCCTCAACCTCAACTTCAACCTTTCAACCCTTAAACTTTAAATTCCTCAGTCCCCTATTACTCCTCTCAATCCTCAACCTCAACCCTAGTAAACCCTAATAATTTCAACTCCTATAACTCTCTACCTTATAAATTCCCATAATCAGCCTATCCCTAAACCCTAAACTATTAAACTTAACCCATAAACCCTCTAAATTTCTATCACAACTTCTGTCTCTACTCCTCAACCCTAATAATTTTTAACTCCTTTAAAACCTACTTTAGTAAACTCTCTACCCTAATCCTCAAACCTCTTTGACCCTTAAACCCTCAACTCTTAAACCCTTAAACACTCAACCCTAAACCCTCGACCCTCAACCCTAACCCCTTAAACCCTAAACTATTAAACCCTTTACCCTCTACTCTCTAACCTCTACCATCAACCCAATACTCTCTACCCTAAACCCTAATCCCTAAACCCTTAATCTCTCAACCCCTATAACCTTTACCCTATATATTGGACCCTCAACCCTAACTGGAATTCCTATAATTTTAAACTCCTCAATCTTAAACCTCTTTAAACTTTTAAACTCTACCTTTTAATTGTGGTACATTAAACACTCAACCCTCAATTCTCAACCCTCAACCCTTAATCCCTCAATCCTCAATCCTTAAACCCTAAACCCTCTACCCCTTACATTGGACCCTGAATCTAATCCTTCAACCATATACCATCAAACCTATACCCTAAACCCTCTACCCTTAACCAAGTAAACCCTTAACCCTAAACCCTTAACCCCAAACCCTTCAACCCTAAATGCTTAAACCTTAAACCTTAAACCTATTCCAACAACCCTCAAACCTTAAACCCTAATACCCTAGAAACCATCAACCCTATAGGTTCTCCACCCTAATCCCTCAACCCTATACCCTCAAACCCTATCACTTTCTCTCTATCTATACATCTCACCTCTCCCTCCTTCCCTCTCTCCCACCCTCTCTAATTGTCTCTATCTACCATCTCCCTCTTTCTGTGTACCTCTCATTTAATCAATCCCTACCACCCTCTCTCACTCCCTCTATCCATCTCTCCTTATGTCCCTCCCACTCCATCCCACTCTCTCCCACTACCTCTCTCTCCCTATCTCTCATGTATCTTCCTCCCACCCCCTCTCTCTCTAAGGTCTCTCCCTCTGGAAACCAACTTAGGTAACTCTCTCTTTGTCTCTCTCCCCTCTCTATCTATCCCTCCAACCCTACCTAGATAAGTCCCTCTCACTCCACCCCCCTCTTTCTCTACCTCTATGAGGTCACTCCCTCTCACACCCTCTCCCTCTCTTAGGTCTCTCACTCACATTCCCTCTCTCTCCCACTCCCTCTCTCTCACACTCCCTCTCTCTCACACTCCCTCTCACTACCTATCTCTCAAGTCTCTCCCTCTCACACTCTCAAGTCTCTCCCTTTCGCACCCTACCTACATAACCCTCTCTTTCTCTTTGTCTCTCTCTCTCTCTCTCCCTCCCTCTCCCTCGATTCTCTCTCTCCCACCCCCTCTCTCTCTCTCCCTCTCCCTCAATTCTCTCTCTTTGACCCCCCCTCTCTCTCTCTCCCTCCCTCTATCCCTTCCACCCTACCTAGCTAATTCCCCCTCAATCCAACCCCTTCTCTCCCACTCTCTCTCTCTTAAACTCACTTCGACCCCCTCTCCATCTCTCTAGACTCTCTCTAAATTCCCCCTTCATCTAAAGACATACATAAATGCATACATACAAGCATAATACATATGTACATATAATCTTACATCCATACAAGAATACATACATACATGTACATAAAAATATATCAGCATACATTAATATATTATCATTTAACATAAAGTAAGACATAACACGAGTGCATTATAACATGCTCGTGTTATGTGCTAGTAGACATATTCCCCATAGAAGCAAAAACCATGTCAAAAGTGAGTTATAATGCGAATGCATTATAACGCACTCGCGTTATATCTTGCTTTGGGAATTACCAAACTTAATGCTTGGTATTTTCCTTGGAATACCAACCCAAAGGCTTTGAGGTCATTCCCAATGACCAAAGACATGTTTTTAAAAAATCCACCATATTTCTCATAATCGAGTTCGTGCTCACTATCAAGATTGCACATGGTTCAATATCAAAAAAATTGAGCACATGGGTAATGTTGGGTTATTTCTTAGCTATCCAATGATGTAATTTTTTTCACTTTTTGAAAATGTTAAGTCTTTCATCCATAATTTATTTTATTTGTATGTTTTTTTTTTGCCAAAAAGCAGTGTTTGGTATTTTTTTCATTATAAATTAACCATTCATCAATTTCTCAAATAAATTACATTTTTAGAAACTAGACTCCATTCTACAAAATTAAAAAATTAAAAAAAAAAAACAAATGAATTAGTTTCCAAAATTTATAGGGGTAGCACGGCCAAAATTCTATTTTCAGGATATGTACACTTCGCAAATTAGTAAAAAATCAAATATTCATTAAAAAATTATCAAAAAAATCATGCATCAACTAAATACTATTAGCTAACTTTTGAATATTGCGATTTTAAAAATACTAAAAAAATTTACCGTACGAGGGTCGTACAAGAGTTGCTATGTTATGTTTTTCTGAAAAAAAAAAACACCAATTTGTGTACGTCCCTCATTTGAACCCCTTAATCTCAATCATTTTAAAAATGAATTAGTAGTTTAGAAAGTAGACTTGGAGCACTTGAATTCTTCTTTTTGTTTCATCTCAAAATTTTGAGTCTAAGTATCCTCAATTTCACGTCCGAGGTCAGTATTTCCTGATTTCAAAAAAAAGTTGTCCACTTAAGTCCCCTTTTTGGGAACCATCTTGGTGCACTTACCCTATATGTAAATATATATATGCATATAAATGTGTATATATTCTGTTTATTATTGTGTTTTATTTGCAGCAGTATATAGTAGAATTAATTATAATTATTCATTCTAACATATACAGATATATGTATATGTGTATATATAGATATATGGATATAGTGTATATACAGGAAATATGATCAAATAATTGAAAATTAGAAATGAGTTTTTATTCTAAATATATATATATATGATGATGAGAAAATGTAATTGTTTTTAATTCTGATTAAATATCTTTTTAATTAATCTGTATTAAGAAACAAAAAAAGAATAGTATTTTAAATTATACTATAGATTTTGATTTCATTATTATTCTAGTCTAACTATACTTTGAAATATCAGCATAGTTGTTGAAAAACTAAATATTGTAATCTGAACTTAGTAAATTGATGTATTAAATCTGCTTTTTACTTTTAACTGATTTTTAAAAAGATAAAATTTTCACTATCTTAAAAAAAAAAATCAGAATGTAAATCAGATTTTTAGAATAATCTGTGGAAAAGATTTAAAATCAGAAAATAAAAATATTGTTAAAGAATTGAAATTAGTGAGTGATTTATAAGTGGGTTTTAATAAATTAAGTTAATGTCTTTGATTTTTTTTAAAAATATTTTGTTATGTTTAAATAATCATGGAATTGTCATTGTTGTTCTTTAATTAGCTTTTTAGCAGGTTTGTAAACCTAGATATTTAATAAAGGGATTATTTAAAAGTAGGAAGATATTTATTAAATTGATTATTGTATTTGGGTTAAATGGAAATATTAGTGAATTCCCTTATTTTGATTTTAATAGATGAAAATGGTTTATTTGATATGTGACTTGTGTGAATTATAATTTAAATTCCTTATAGTTAATGATATGGTGTTATTTAGTTGAATGTGACATTTTAGTTTGTTCTTGTGTGGAATTAGCGTTATTTCCAGTGTTGTAGCAATTTTAATATTTCCTTGATATGAATGATTGTTTAGTTGTAGGTGGTCATTGCAAGAATACTTTCATCCTTGTATATTATTGTTTTCATTAGATGATTAAGGGAGTTCAATAGTGATATTGATTGATTCCTAATGAGTAGGTTACTTGTGTAAAAATTATTATCATAGATAAAATTAAATAGCTCACATTGTTGAAAAAGTTTCAAGGAAATATGGTTGACTTAGTTATAATAAGATGATTGTTATGCCCTTTCATTTGATATATTTATTTTCTCAAAAGCATTAATTATTGGAAATGCACTCTTATAGTTAGGAGTTCTAGGTAATTCAACCTTAATAAGGAAACCCCCTTGTTGGTTAAGGTCTAGTTTACACTTTATCATAAACAAGGATAAGTGATTAAGTTCTAGGTTCTTCCAGATCAACTAATATACATCTAGTAATTGTTATACAATTATTATGTTGTACCCTAATTTGCATTCATTATAGGGATGCTGGCAAGAAGTTGAGTCCACTTTTTAACAAAAAGTGGAAGTGTTTTCTTTGATTTTCAAAGTTTGACACATTTGACCTTAAAATTTGAAGCACTTAGAGATGGAATCTTCAAAAACATCATTGATCTTAAAATGAAGTAATCGGAGTTTAGTTTTCAAATATGTAATTTATTTCAATACCCAGATTGTACAAATCGAGTTTCAATAGGTGTTTGTAAAAACTAGTATTTAAAAGCCACTTTTTTTACCATACCATGCACATGTGCGACATCCATATTTTGACCTAAATTATCATATTTTTCTAAATCCTTTCAGGAAAATATTTGTGACTCACTGAAGCTTGTTTTGGATTTTTTTGGTAATTATTTATTGATTTTTTTTTTTTGTTAATTTTTTAGTAGCCATATTTGTCATTTTGAAAAATCGTCGTGTACGACACGCATAAGATGACCTAAAGTTAACATTTTTTTTATTTTTTTTAAATTGAAAAGAATTGTTTGAATTTTTCTCTTATGCAATCCGTTCGTCAAAATTTTATGTTGATCAAAAGTTATTAAAATATTGAAAAACCTTGATATTTAAAGTTTATGGACCAGTTTCATCATGAATTAATTGAAAAATAGAAAAAAATAATATAATTGTAAAAAAAAAAAAAAATTGGAATTTGCATTGTCTCATCTAAAATGGGTTTTAATTTTGTCAAAAAAATCGTCAGCCATATGTCCAAACTCGGTATTTTTCTCTGACATTGTTAGAACCTTCAATTTGCAGGTCAAACCAGGTTGAAGGCCTAGGTTCAGACTCCCAATGTTTTTCTTGAACCAAAATCCAAGGCAAAAACCCGACCACAAAGCAAAACCAATTTCAAATTTTAAAAAACGGGATGTCGATTATAGAATGGGACCCCTTTTTTTTTTTAAACGAGATCTCGTTCCCAACATTTAATGTGGTGACCATTGACAGGGAAACAGGATCCCATTTTGTTAATGGGGTCCCGTTCTTTTTCCAATGGTCCTCATAATAAATATTGGGAATGGGATCCTGATTATAGAACGAGATCTTGTTTTAAAAAAAAAATAGGATCTCGTTCAATTTTCTGGATCTCGTTTGTTTTTAACCATGTTATTTAAATTTACTGTCAAATTTTACTATGAAGTCTACAACTTCACATGTATGGTCGAAAGCAGTAAAATTGGACTATTTTTCATCAAGCATTGTTTTTATAGGTGGTGACTTGCATTTTTTATTAATTTTTTCAAAGGAGGGATCCCGTTTTTTCAAAGGATGAACAAAAGGTATTCAACTTTTAATATGAATTGATTTTTTCAAAGGAGGCATGAAGAAATAAGTTTTAAAGTGGAATTGTGCTAGTTTTCTACTTGTTTTGAGGAACACAAGAGGAATAATTTAGTCCTTATAGGTCTTGAACTTCCAATTTGGATTGAATTTTTTGAAGAATTTCACTATTGACATTCATTTATGCTTGAGAATTTTATAATCATGGGAAATAAAACTCGCAATAAGAGGAGGAAGACATTGAATCCTGGAGAAATTGAAGTAAACAAAGAGAAGGAGAGACAAAGACAAAGAGAAAGAAGAATGAGAATTAAATCAATGAATGATGGGGGAGCATCCAATTCCACAACTATTGAAGATGAAAACATTGAGGAGACCATGGTTGTAGATGAAGCTAATTTGCAAGAAGTCAATTTGGAGAAGAATATGATTATACAAGAAAGTCCTACTATGTCTTCAAATCCCTCTTTCAATGCTACAGAGAATGTTTCAATATGCACAAATCTAGGTACGTCTTCAAATCCACATGTTAGTGAAATGGTAAATTCGTATGTAGAAGTTTTACAAGATGTTGGACTTAACGATGTTGACATTGATAATATTCAGAGAGATGAAACTTTTATAGAATTTGTTGAAAATGAAAATGAGAATGATCCTTTTCTTGAAAATGAAATTGAGAATGATCCTTTTGTTGAAAATGAAAAAAAAAACTGTTTTGTTGATGTAAATGAAAATGAAAACCGTTTTGTTGATGAAAATGAAGATGGAAATGTAAATCGTTTTGAAGTTGAAAATGAAAATGAAAATGAAGATGAAGATGAAGATGAAAATCTAGAATGTGATGTTGAATTTAATGAAAATACTTTTTTAAAAAGTGAAAGTGGTGTTTTTGATAATCTTCCTGGTCAAATTTCTTGGAGGCAAATAAGAATACATGTGAATAAAATATACAATTCAATGTCAACTAATAATGCAATTGATGAGAATGCAAAAAATGAGGAAAATAATGAAAAGGTTAGGATTTTTTGTTAAACCAAAAATAAAATATCAATCATTAAAACATGTTATGTGTATTGTTTCTAGTGTCATTCAATCTATTGGGAAAAATATTTGATCTAAAAATGTAGCAAGAAGAGTTATAACAACTACTATAGTTAATAAAGCAACTTTGAATAAAAGAATGGTAAGAAATATTAGTGAAGTTTTAAAAATGCATCATAAAACATTGTTAAGAGAGGAAAAAAGAAGAGAAAGTATAGAAAATGATCCTATCAACCAATGTTGGAGTTTCAGTGGTCGACTCTCGAGGTCTGATATGAAATTGAATGTTGAAATTAAATCTTTGATTGAAAAATATTGGCATGATAATACTAGGGTTTCATTCAATGCTAGATATGTTTTAAAATTAAGGATGGGGTCCAAAGTTCATGATCCTCACCCAAAACACCTATTAGATACAATACAAACTCAATTTTATATAAAATTTTGTGGTGATTTAGAGTTACCCGGTAATATTAAAATAAGTCAAAGGTTTTTTGAAAAATGTAAACCATGGTATGTAAAAATTAATAAGCAACGAATATCTTGTTGTAAAATGCATGTTCAATTTCATTATTTTTATGATGTTTTTCGATATATATGTTGTACCTTGCATACTAACATGATTATATAGGAATGTGGTATTAATATACCACCTGAAGCAATAAGGGATTTTATTTCTAGTTTTTTTTGTGAAAGACATAATGGTAAATTGTTTTATTTAAGTTCTTGTATTTATAGACAATGCATTGATTGTGGAAATCTTTCATTCTTAGGAATTTGTATGCATGAAAGTGTTGATAATGATTTTGGAAAAAAATTAGTAGAAGTTAAAAGATTTAAGAATGTTCACTATTCTTTAAAAGATGGAAAAATAGGAAAGCATTGTGATTTAGTTACAGAAAAATTTAGTGTGCATGCATTCATGAGTGAATTTAAGAATAAGATAGTACCAAAATATATCATTCACTCTCAACATTCTTGATGGCTTGATAGCCAATTTCACACATGTAGAAACACATTTCCAATTGGTACTATACTTTCAGTGGTTGATTTTGCGGAAAATTATACTCTACCTCTCCAAGAGGAAATTCAATCACAATATTATAATTCAGTGCAAATAGCTATGTTTGTCCATATGTTTTATAGACATGCAAATAATAGCACTGAGGATGATAGAATTTTTTTGAGGGAGTATCATTTTTATTTGAGTGATAACCGATTACACTCGTCAAAGTTTGTTCAATACTATTTCAATATATTTTACATAAATTTAAGAGAAAGAGGAATCCATATGAAAGAACACCTCATATGGTCAGATAATTGTATGAGGTAGTTGAAGAATGCTCGAATGCTATTGGTTAAGTATGATTCACAAAGAACTTAATTTCCAGCATATATGGAGTTTTTTTGAAGCTGGGCATGGTAAAGGAGAACATGATGAAGCTGGTGCATGTGTCAAAAAGAATTCTTGCTAGAGAACAATTAAAATTCGAAGATGCAGTAAAATTTAAAGATGCACATGGGATTGTGGATTGGTGTAATATAAGATTATTTGCACCTGGTTTGAGTGAGTACTCTAGATTTCATCAATTCTTTTGGTTGGTTGAAGAAGATAACATTGTACCTAGAGTTGACTATGAGACAATTAGTGGATCTACTAATTGGCATTCATTTAGGAGTTTGACAACAAGCACATGGACTATCTGGACAAGGGAGATTGCATGTTTTTTACCATTTTTGTATCTCAGGAGATTGGGAAGCATGTGAAAATACAAAATGGGTTGAATAGAGGGAGCAAAGATCGTTGACACCTGCACAAGCACATGATCAATATGAAAGAACTATTGAAGAAAATCATCCAAGTGTTTGCATCTGAAGAATATGACCGTGTTTCAAACCTTGTACAAGAAGGTAATTTAATTCAATATATTTTATTTCATTTCACTTTATTAAGTTATTTTTTAATACTAAATTATTTATCTTGATATGTGCAAGTTATTAAATCAATTTTTATTTGAAGGACATGTGTATGCTATTGTTGCACCTGAGGGGAATGAAGAGAAAATAAAATATTGGTTGGCTCATTGTGTGGAGACTAAACATAATTTAATATCACCTCGAGGAGATGATGATGGCTATCATTATCCAACAGGTACTATGATCCCCTTAAGATATCCACTTAAGCAAATTTTGATAACAAGTTTTTAATCCCCTTAAACAATTTTTTAGAACAAGTCTTTGATCCCATTAAGAAAATTTTGAGAACTTATTTGATGATGGTTTTCATGTTTTCCAATAGGATTAGTTATGGTTGTTGGAACTTGGCTATGAAAATACCTGGCAAGGAAGAATGCTCTACCTGCATTCGAATATTATGAACCGCATAAAAAAATTATACATTATTCACATTTGGTGGTGGCAACAAAAATAAAAGTAGATCAGTATCGTGGAAGACCTGCAAATAAAGTGCTATGGACAATTTCTATGAAAGAGAATGAGACAATCATAGATGCATTACAAAAAAGAGAAAATGCAGATGGTACAATGGAATAATTAAATACAAGTAAATATAGTTTAAGTTTTATATTGTCCTTTTACATAGAGGTAATTATTAGTTAAAATATATTTAAATACATGTTTCAATTACATATTGATATTTCTTGTACATTAATAGTTAAAATTGATTTATTATCCTTTTTTGTATCCTCAAGCCATCATTGTATTGATCTCATACTTTGAAACAAAAAGGAGAGGATGCCTGGATTCAACCTGCACACGTGTGGAATAATTTTAAATGCAGGTACTTGAGTTGTGTACATATAGATAGTTTTATATAGATTAAAATATGTATGTTTTGATGATTTCATTGATTTTTCTTGTACCTTTTTGATACCAGACGATGTGAAGACCTAGTACATTCTGGGCATGAGTTTGAGATGTTCTTGAGATGGCATATCCAAATTTTGTAAACATTATTTTGAGATGACATATATGTATATATATGTCCTACTATGTCTTCAAATCACTAAATAGCATGCATAAATTATTGTTAAATAAATTATATCCTTAATATGTTGTATTATGACCCCTTAAGATATTTCCTTAAGACATTGTATTATGACCCCTTAAGATATTGTATTATGACCCCTTATGACATTGTATTATTACCCCTTAAGACATTGTATTATGAACCCTTAGTAAATCCCCTTAAGACATAATATGACCCCTTAAGACATCCCCTTAAGAAGTAATATGACCCCTTAAGACATCCCCTTAAGATGTAATATGACCCCTTAAGACATCGCCTTAATACATTGTATTATGACCCCTTAAGACATCCCCTTAAGATGTCGTATTATGACCCCTTAATACATTCCCTTAAGATGTAATATGACCCCTTAAGACATCCCCTTAAGATGTTTTATTATGACCCCTTAAGACATCCCCTTAAGACTTCATATTATGACCCCTTAAGTTGTTCCCTTATTTGTTTTCAATGTACCTGTTTGTTTTGACAAATTATAAACTAGTATTGGAGGCCATTATTTGTTTTGACAGCTTATAAATTAGTATTGGATGCCATTATTTGTGTTGAAAGCTTATAAAATAGTATTGGATGCCATTATTTGTTTTGACAACTTATAAATTAGTGTTGGATGTTATTATTTATAGAATTTATTAATGCTTTTGTTCTCTAATCTTGTATGGTATTGTTTATTTCTTAGAAATTTATCCTTTCTGGTATATAAAAAAATTGCATTTGTTTGTAAATTATGATTTATTGACTAATTATTGATTGACATGATTTGAATAAGTTCATTGACTAATTATCACTAATTATTGAATGTACATATCATGTACATCATGTATGAGATCACTAAATTTGTAAACTATAAATATTAAAATGTCTTATTAATTTCATATTTATATTTAATTTCACATTAATGTCTTATATTAATATCTTGACTATGAACATAAAATGCATAAATGTATATGTGTAAATTAAAATTTCAAACAATAATAAAGTCAATAATTTATGTAAATATATTAAGTGCATGAAACCAATATATTAAGCACATGAAATAAAGTCCATCAGAGTACAACCCATGAACTAAAGTCCAACTAAGTACTCAAGAACCATGAAATATAAAGTCCAACAAAATAATGACAAACCAGAAATATAGTCCATGAAATAAACAAATATAACCCACAAAATCATGTTTCTAGGTCATGTATTGTCTCTATAATCAAGAGACTTCTTCACATCATGTGGACTATGTGGATGACCTGAAACACTTTGTACAAGAGAAAGATGAAATCATATGTAAGACAATGAATAATTATTTAATAACAATTTAATTTATAATTCATCATAAAATTAAATTACCATCATATATAAGTTTGGATGCTCTGGTGCACTTGCAGCAACCTCTACATTCTCTAAATCAATCTACATAAACAAGACAAATAAAGTTGAAATTAGATGCACAATTCTACAAATAAAAATGATTTAATTGAAATTAATTTATAATTTATCATATTTTAATTGTACCATATACATAGGTTGTGCACCCTCTTCTCCAGGACCTGTTTGTACATGCTCAACTACAAGATGTGTTTCATGCTATAAAAGAAAAAGAATTCAAAACATGTATTAGCTCAAATTATATATATTTAATTTGAAATTTAAAATTAAAGTTATATTCACAATATATAATATATAATTGAATTTAAATATAATAAAAAATTTAAATTACCATTTGATTTGGACCCTACTTTGCATGTCCTCTTGGAGGTGTAACTATGTTTGTGTCAAGGTTGAAAGTCACACTAACAAATTCCTACAAGATCAAAATTAAAGCATGTATAGTTAAATTAGGTTAATATATATTCAAGTTTGCACATTTTGTATAGAATTTTTTATAAACAACCTGAAATTGAGAGGCCTCACGAGTAGTCGCAACATCTAATGTTTTCCTGATGCCCATTCTCATTGTGGTATCAACCTAGACATACATATAGACATTTAATGCAAGCTTATAATATTTACAAGTGTACATGCACATTTCATATATACTGAATTCAAAATTCATAATTGTAACTATACTAATGTAAGTTAAACAATTTACAATATAAATTTGTGTGCCCTTGATCTATGATGCCCGATAGTAGAGGAGTGATCAACAACCCCTCGGGTGGCAATGTGGAAGCCGATTGACTTGCCTAAACCAACATAAATATTTCAAACATATATGTTATTCAACTATAAATTTAAAACTCAAGTTAAAAATCATTTCATTTATAATTTAAAAAATTGAAATCAAAATACCCCATAAGGGTTGCCGAGTAGGACTAGTGTCAATGTATGTACTCATGGAACAAATGATTGCCCCATCGTTACTGCCATTTGTACACCAAAAAAAATTATTGTTAAAATGTATTGAAAACTTTTATTTGATATATACATTCATCAAAATTCTTATAAAATGAATGTGTAGATGCATATTTATACATGTGTAGCAGTGTCCTCAAGATGTTGGTCTGCTATAAGAAACTCTACAAATGAACTGATATGACCAAATGAACCACCAAAATCTTCACGTCCACTCGAACTAGGTGTGGCCTAATCAGTTCCATAGCATACTTGATGGAAACTAGTACATACATGTGGGATGGGCCTCGACACTCTTGGAGTGGTACTCGGACCAGCTCCATAAAACACTCCCCCAACATCATCATCTCTATGCTCCCCACTCACTATCATAGAAGCATGTTGATCAAGGTCTCTTGTGAGTGTACTAAGGGAACCTAATGTCAAGACCATATCTCCATGATGCACAGGTGCAGGAATGGGAGGACCAGGAGCAACAACAAGGGGTTGTGCATGCATGGGGCATTGAGGATCAACCCTTTCCCCTAACCTTTGTTGTGGCATGCCACCACCAACACCCTGAAATGATTTAAAATCAAAATAATTGGGATTTTACCCCATAAAAAACTCTACATAAAATTTCCTCAAAAAATACAATGGGCACTCCCAATTAGCGTGTGGAGGAATATCAAAAACCATATACCATCGATCCCAAAAAAGTGCACTCATTTGTGGATGTATGCACCACCTCATGGATATTCTATATTTGTTCAGAGGAATGGGTTGTCGAGTAATGAGGTTGAGAAAGTAGGGGGCTAGGTGGGCTTTCACTATTTTAAGGTCTAATATTTTTTTATAAGAGAGACCATCAGCATAAAATTGTCTCATTTGTTCTTTGTCTCATCTATGCCTATCTAGATCAAAATCAATGGTCTTGATGGCATCCACAATGTTTTGCATTGCAGATGAAAAATGTCTAACATGTGGTGGAATCAATGCATGACTCTGCATAGCATTGATTTGATTATGCATGGATGCAACCTAACCATTTATGTGTTCTTGTAAGTGAGCCTCATTAGATGCAACAAGTGGTGGGGGTGGCATATTAGCTGGAGGGGGAGGTAGAGAGGGAGGGGGAGGGGGAGGCTGAGGTGGCTGAGGTGGTGGATTGATGACATCATCAATGTTAAAATCATCCATGGTATGAGATATAAGTTTGCACCTCCATTAAATTATACAAAATTAACATACAAACTTAAAAAATTACAAGAAATAGTTAAATTTGAAACACACATGCAAATTTGTTTAAATAGGATGTTCATAGATATATTAAGATCATATAAAATTAAAACACACATATACATTGATTGAACTTGAGCATGTGCATACAAAATTCAAAAGTTAACCTGTACATACATTTAAAATAAAAAATACCATGCATAATTTGCATGCATACATCATTAAAGTAAACTATGTACATACATACAAATTACAAAATTTAACAACTATATGCAATTTTAATACATGTCTACATACTAAAAAATAAACTTGAAACATTCACAAAAATCTCATTTTATGTCGAACACATACACACACACACACACATATATATATATATTACAATTTTCCATCATGATCTACTAGATAGTCATAAAATATTTACTATTATAAATTCATCATTATAAGTTCATAAAGATATGCATCAAAACAAATTTATAAATTTATCACACAAAATATCCCTTGTTCACCAAATTCATAAATTCATAACTATTTAAGATCGTTGTCTTAATTTAAAAACTATTGTGGCTCTCTACTGCATCTCTTCATTTATTTATGTTTTCCTTTTCAGAATCAGAAGTTCTCCTCTCCTCTAGCCATTGTCGACGCTCATCTAAGATCCCATCCATAGCCCTGACAACATCAACAATGGTTTGCATCCTAGATGCAATCATCCTCACAGGTGGTGCGGAAAATTCTTCATTTTAAATAATGTTGATTTGATGTTGGATGGCTCTAACATTGGAATTGATTCGTGCTTGCAAATGAGAACCATCGATTTCAGGTGGTGGAGGTGGGGGGTTATGAGGTGGAGTGTGTGGAGGTGGAGGTGAAGGTGGTGGAGATGGATGGTGCAGAGTTGGATTGTGAATATTATTGAATTGATCCATGTGATCTCTAAGATATGAGTGAACCTGCATTAGATTTGTAATTTCAAAATGTGAGATACATGTTTAGGAAATACCCTTAAACCATTCAGTATAAATGGCCTAATTGAATACATATGATAAAATGTGTAAGCTTCATTTATGTCTAAGGCATGTTACTTGAATGAAAATACAATTAACTATTAATATAAGATAATTTATGAATGGTATATGGTTTACGGTTTAGAGTTTAAGATTTAGGTTTTAGGGTGATAGGATGGCTTAAGGGGATCTATGTAGTAAGGTCCTAATACAAAATGGTATGGCTTTTAAGTGAATAAAATTTGGTGAAGATTCCCAAGGCAACCAAATTTCGTTAAGGTCTGAGGAAACTTCACCAAATTTTATTCACTTAAGCTGTGTTATTTTTTCCTAGGAACTTACTAGACATAGATCCCCTTAAGCCATCCTATCAGCCTAAACCATAAATTAATCAACCTAGATCATGATTTATCTCATTCATATTATAAGCTTGCATGATTTTATTATTGTTAAATTTGTTTTACATAACTTAGGGTGAAGTTTTGGTGTCCCTTGGAATAAAATGAACTTGCAAGTTAGTGAAGAACATTTTCTTGTGGAACAATTGATTGAGATAGTTCTTGTTTCAACTGACCAACCTAGATCATGAAATATCATTCATATTGTAGACACCGAAAATTGGTCTAGGCCTGCGAACACCACTTTCGACATAATTTTCTATTATCCATGGTCTTGATTAAATAATGTCAATTATTTAATTAACCTTTCTAACACATATTTCCTCTATTAATTAAATACCCCTTTTTAATTAATTCATTAATTCATTATTAATCTTTATTCAACTTGATTAATTAAATAAATCATATTTATTTAATTATGTTTCGAACTAATTAATTATTCCCCCTTTGTCTATCAATTAAATAATTTATTATTTAATTACCCCTTTATCATACTTTTTCAACTATAATTAAATATCTTTATTTAATTATTCAATTTAACCCCCTTTATCTATAATTAAGTATTTATTATTTAATTATTCATATTATCCTTTTCAACAATCAAATTAAAAAAAATTATCTTTATTTATTTAATTAAATCTTTCATCTTTCAAATATTGAATTAAATTAATATTTAATTCATATTTAATTATTTATGTCACATTCCTCTATCATTCAGTTATCTCTGAATTCAACACCAGTTTATCTCTACGAGGAAGACTCTCTGTCACAACTAGTCGATTAACTAGTTCTAACTCATATGCATGTACACTTTTATTAATTAAATATCTTTATTTAATTAATTAACTCATGTTTGCATTCAAATGCATTAGTCTTCAACTTCTAACTTTGTCTTTGACATTCAAAGTCTATTTCTTCTATTTTTCGAAGATTCTTAACTGAAGATTAAGATCTTGTTCTATCTACAGTCTTTTATGAACTCATGTTCTAACTCACATTCTATATGACACAGAACTCACATTGCATGGCATTCATCAATCTCATCCGTCGATCTCTCTTTCAATCTGAGCTGATCGTTCGAAAACCCAAAATCTATAAAATGGCCTGTCATAATCATTATTCCTCCTCCCGAAATCATTCATTTTTGAGAAGAGAGATTCATCTTCAATATTTTTCTTAAACACTAGACAAAGCTATACTTGCATTCAAACACAAAAATTTGAGGGCAAGAATACTGAAAAGGCAAAATGGAGAAGAACAATCAAGATAATTCAAAGGGATGAATGCATATTTGGTGAGATCATTTTGGTTTTATTAGTTTAGTTTATTTCCTCGTTCTTTGTTGTTAGATTTTAGATTAGGATTTAACCTTGTTATTCTAGCTTGTAGAAAAATATATCATGTTACATTTGGTGAACCCGACGTGAACACGCTTCAAAATCCGCCCATATTTTCATCTTTCCATTTTTCCATTTTCTATTCTTTTTTTGCAAGTTTTTCGTACGATGCACCACATCTGTTCCACAAAACGACGCATCTGTATCCACGAATCGCATCTATGAAAAAAAATGATGCATTTGTCATAAAAAGCCACATCCACAAAGTCACAAACCACATCCGCCTATCAACAAGATTTGTGAGCCACATCCACTTGTCATCACGAACCGCATCTGGCTGGTAAAACTTTTCCATTTTTTTTCATTGATTTCCATACATTCATATTTTCATTTTCACTTTTGAAGCTGTTTAGATTTTCACTAATGGTTGATTTCAGTTGTGTTAAGGTGGAATAAAATATTGTTTGCAGGACGAAGCGTAGAAGACAAAAACAAAACCAGAACTACTGATAAATTTGCATGCAGGACCTAATGCCTATGTGTTTATTTATTTAGCAATTTTTTCTTTGGTAGATAGACAATTATCATGGAGCTTAAAAATAATTTTCTATTTGGTAGATAGATAATTGTCGTTTGGATTAAAAATAACCATTGTCTTCTTTGTCTAGTGCTTTGCACGTATCTATAACCCTTACGATTCAGTACACCGAAGTATCCTCTCCCCTTGTGCAATCATGCAATCCTGGGTGTAAGAGAAATGGTTGCTAACTCTAGAACTTGGGCCTATCTTGGTGGGAAAAAGTACTCACCCCAAGATGACTCAGACCAATAGCACGCTAAAGCCAAGCGACTTCTAGCTGGTATATAAAAGAGGATTCTTGGGGAAAGCCCATGAATCATGCGCATGATTCTGATGAGATGGACAGAAATGGACTCTCGCCGACGTTGGATAGTGTCCCACGAATGGAATGCCCTTATTAAAAACCTTGTTGTAGTGTTACTGAAATCCTACCTACTTGTTGGTGCAACAAGGTCGGCTCTGTGAAGCCGTCTTATATTCTTATAGTTTATGTGTGGAAATGAAATGTATTCCATGGGAGTTTCATGGATACAGTAGCTTGGTTGCCCCGTATAAGTGAGTGTCTTGGAGGGGAGCCAGTGGGGTCAAGCTACTAGTCATTCACCATAAATATGCGTAGCTGGAGAAATCCAAATAAGAATTCAAAAAGTATTGTCCTAAAAGCCTAGGGTGTACATGATTTTGAGTCTTAACAGTCCTTACATCAAAAAAATTGAAAATACTTTGATTGTTGTGTTTTTTCTTTATTGTATTCGTCAAAATATTGATCACACAACCAAAAGTCAGCCAATAACTTTTGGGAAAATTTCAACTTTCTGGAAAATTTCAACTATCAGAAAACTGAGTCGCATTTGTCATTTTAATCGCCGCATGTGTATTTGCGAGTCACATATGTCAGGGGAAAATTCACATCTATCTATCAAAACATTCAAATTTCATAGTCTGCATATCACGAGTCACAACTGTCATATTCCAAGTCGCATGTGTGCATGAAAACCGCATCTGTCAGTTTTCGAACCGCATGTGTATTAGAAAACCACATCTGTAATTTTTGGAGTTGCGTGTGTGTTGGTAATCCTCATTTGTCAGAGATAAACCGCATCTGTCAGAAACACCGCATGCACTGTCAAAAACTCGCATCTGTCAAAGTTTGAACTACAACTGTCAGAAACACCACATGCACTGTCAAAAACCCGCATCTATCAGAGTCTAAACTGCAATTGTTTTGTGAGCCGCATTTTCCTGTCAATAGAAAACATCAAAAACCATGAGCTGAGTCTGAAACATCATTGTCAATATTTTCTTTAGGTCCTTAAGATCAACCTTGGATTGAAACTGGTAAATTTTTCTCAAAAACCTTGCATCCTTAGGCATCATATACATCTTAGTCACAATACACGTCATAGTCATAGTCATCCTTCACATTTTGATTTGTCACAATCATTGAACCTTGTCATTTTAGTCCCATTTAGTCGATCTTTTCAGCTCAACTGTCCTTGTTATCCAATCAGGTTCCTTGGTCAAAACAAAAATCTTTGCATGGATTTACTCCTTTAGGTGGTAGGTTATCCCCGTTTTTAGGCTCATTTATCATCATAATCTACTTGATATTTTGCATATTGTACATCATATCATACGTCATCTTAGTATACGTCTTTTTGAACCATTTTAGCAACGTCATTTAGTGTCAAAAAAATCCAAAAACATAAATGTAGATCATATCAGTTTTTAGGCATAGTCTACATTACCCATTTTGAGAAAAAATTTCATGGTCAAAACAAGATCCCAAAAGAAACACAAAGCAATGACAGACCCCAATCAATTCATCAATTCATTCGGAAACCAACCGTCAGGAAGTAAACGACGACACCAGCCTTTGCTAGAAAAACATTTCACTAGGGACACACATGGTCAGATTTACATAGAAGACATAGATGCAATAGTTCAAGACCCTGATTTTGCATCCTTCATGGATGAGTGTTTGGAAAATGATCCACAACGCTATTTAGCAAATTATCCACCAATGTCTTAAGTTCTGGTATAATGGCACAAAGACCACTATTGACGGTGATCCAGATCCTTTCCAATATTGTACAAGCCTAAGGGACCTTCCACAATGAAAAGTACCTGTTAACCAAGAGGCCTCATCGTCCACTTTATCCCAATATGTTGACCCATCATGTCTCACTAAGTCCATTTCATTCAAACCACCATCATCTACTCCTAAACTCGAGATCCAAGGCAAGGGTTGTGGTGAATATAATATAAAGGCATCCTACTGCATCAGTCAACTAATTCCAGCAAAGGCATATGGCCTACCCATGGCAGATAGAAGATAGTCAGTGGTCATGTTTCATGTTCCCCCTACAATGACATTAACTAAATGGGGAGAATTAAGTGAAGAAATTGTGGATCAAGGTGATTCCTGGTTATATCAAGAAGAACATGAATACCCCTCCCCGTCCATTCAAATAGCTAAGGATTAGTATGGCAAAGGCTTTAAGATAATTCAAAAGGAAGGCTATGATGGGCACAACGGGTTAGGGCTATATCGAAATGGAAGGATAGAACCGATCACTGTCTACCCATGACCAAAATACTTAGGGCTAGGGTGTCAACCACTTAGAATTGGGTATCCTGGTACTTTGTCATCTTTTAAAGAGGAAGTGAGTGCTTGTGCAAACATTGAGATATCTCATGAACCACTTCCCCCAATTTACGACAAACCCCCAGTTTACAACAAACCTCCAATTTATGATGAATCCCCCAACTCTAGTGATGGTGAATGGGAATCCATTTCATCTACTTGTACCATGAATATCGATGCCCTATTTGGAGAATTGGACCTCAATGTGAAACCTGTACCAAAACAATCTAGTCCTTGTCCTAAGAAACACTTGTCCAAAGCAGAATGGCAAGAAAACTATAATTGGGAAACCCTTGATCCTGCATCTTGGGCACCTGAAAAACCATCTTCTGACAAATCAGCCCTCACCATAGTCCCACAACAAAGTATACCTACCCCTAGGAGGAAGAACAAGAAGGAGTTGGTCCAAAAATTCTACGACCATGTCAACCATTCTATTCACACCTTGTTTGCAGCTACCTTTAGGAGCTCCGATGATAACATGCCCCTTATATATCCCTAACTTATTGAATAGGATCAACAAGGTACACCTATCATACATACATTCGAGAACGATGAAGCAATTTTTGAGTTCATGGGACTTAGAGAAGGCATACCAAGAGGGGATCATAAGGTAGGTTTTACCATAGACTTGGATGATAAAGCATATTTCGAGGAGTCTATTTACGCCTCTAGTCCAAAATGAGAATGAAAAGAAAGAAGACAATGAAAATAAAAATGATGAGTCCCTAGGTGAAAACCGAAAGGCGCCTTTGGACGATGAAAAAGTCAAAATAAAGGACATATCCAAGGGCGAAAACATCTCTGAGGCACCCAAGGATAGAGGTTTAAATATTCTCCCTGTTGAAAAAGAAAAGTCACCGATGCTAGTAGAAGAGGCTGTTGCAGTCAACATAGGTACATAAGAGAATCCTTGGATGGTATATTTTGCAACTTCTTTAGCAGAGACAGAACAACATGAGTTTAAGGACTTCTTTAAAAAGAGACAGATAAACTTTGCATGGTCATATGTTGACATGCCTAGGCTGGATCCAGACCTAATATTGCACCATTTACCATTACAGCCAGGTATTAAGCCAATCAAACAGAAGCTAAGGAAAATGCATCCGCAAATTGCTCTACTGGTAAAAGAAGAACTTAAGAAACTCCTGGATGTAGGATTCATAAGGACAATAGACTATGCATATTGGATATCAAATCTTGTACCATTGACTAAACCAACTAGGGGAATTCATATTTGCACTGACTTTAGAGACATCAATAAGGCATGTCCTAAGGATGACTTCCCTTTGCCGAATATTGACATGATAGTAGATCTTACAACCGGATATGAGATGCTATCCCTTATGGATGGTTTCTTTGGATACAACCAGATTAAGATAGTACCTAAAGACCAACATAAGATGGCTTTCATGTGTCTGTGGGGTACATATTGTTGGAATGTTATGCCGTTTGGCCTTAAGAATGCAGGAGCCACCTACCAACGGGCAATGACTATGATTTTTCATGACTTTGTACATACATTCATGGAAGATTATGTGGATGACATTATAGCCAAGTCAAAAACAAGGGAAGATCATTTGAAGGTTTTAGACAAGATATTCCAGAGGCTAGAAAATAACAATGTCAGGCTAAATTCAAAGAAGTGTGTCTTTGGAGTGAAATCAGGGAAACTGTTAGGGTATATCATCTCTCGAAGAGGAATTGAAGTAGATCCAGAGAAGGTAAGATCTATCATAGAAATGCCTCCTCCAGTCAACATTGGTCAACTCAGAACCCTATAGGGGAGATTACAGTCCATTAGGTGTTTCATGGTACAATTGGCAGATAAAATACACCCATTTCAGCATCTACTCAAGAAAGGAGTGCCATTTGTGTGGACACCTAAATTTCAAGAGGCCTTCCAGAAAATCAAGGACTATTTGCTTACTCCACCAGTCTTAATGCCACCTATAGAGGGAAAACCATTGATACTTTACATCTCAACAACTCAGTCGACATTAGGAGCTCTTCTCGCACAACATGATGATCAAGGTCATGAGAGAGCAGTCTATTATATCAGTCGTACCTTAGTGGGCTATGAATTGAATTACAGCAACATAAAACGTGCTTGTCTTGCAGTAGTCTTTGCTACCCAAAAACTTTGGCACTATATGCTCAATCCACAAACAATGTTAATTGCAAAAATTGATCCACTTAAATACCTCCTAAGTAAGGCAACTTTAACAGGCCAATTGGCTAAATGGGTTATGATACTTAGCGAGTATGACATTCAGTATGTAAAAAGGAAGGCTATAAAAGGATAGGTGATTGCAGATCAACTAGCAGATGCACCTATAAATGGAGACCATCCCTTAGTGGCAAATTTTCCAAATGAATTTCTCTTCAACATTGACATTAAAACTGAATGTAAACTGTACTTTGATGGGTCACATACAAATCGTGGTTCAGGAGCTGGTATCTTATTTGTCACACCTCAAGGTGATACCATTCCCAAATCATTCAGGATTGCTTTCCAACAATATAGCAGAATATGAAGCCTTAGTGACAGGTTTAAAAATGGCAGCTCAGTGGAACATTAAAAGCCTACATGTCTTTGGCAACTCTCAACTGGTAATCCGACAAGTAAATGATGATTACGAGACTAAGAATGAAAATATTGCACCTTACAAACGAATGGCTGATAGTTTCAAACAAAATTTCAATGACATAAATTTTCAACAAATACCATGTATCCATAATAGAGTTGTAGATGCTATGGCAACTGTGGGTTCCTTGTTGGATATTTCGAGTAATGTGCCTAAGTTCGAGTTTCTGGTTGAACAAATTTTGGTCCCCGCTTATGATGTCCCCTATACTGTGATAGTGTGTACCACTCTTGGTCCTATGTCTCCTTGGTATAAATAAATATTTGACTATCTCACTAACCAAACCTTACCCCAAGACTTTTCCAATAACCAACACCGAACCTTTATCCGAAATTTAGCTAAGTACAACATCATCAAAGAAACCCTGTATAGACGTACCTTAGATAATACCCTAATGATATGTCTCGATGCTAAGGAATCACAAACAACTTTGTGAGCAGTACACGAGGGTATATGCGGATCTCATTTGAGTGGTCCTACTCTAGCCCATAAGATTATGAGACTAGGTTACTATTGGCCTACAATGAAGAAAGACTCATACATCTTTGTAAAGAAATTTAGACAATGTCAAATACATGGAGACTTGATAAGAGCGCCAGTGCAGGAGCTGCATCCAATTACTTCACCATGGCCTTTCGCCCAATGGGGACTTGACCTCATAGGTAAGATACACCCTTCATCATCTAATGGCCACAAATTCATCATCACTGCCACTGAATACTTCACCAAATGGATCGAAGCTATTCCCATGACATACATAATCGGAACACAAATATCTAAGTTTATCCTAAACTATATCCTTTTTCGGTATGGTGTACCCCAATCCATAATCGCAGACAATGGTCACCCATTAAAGAACCAAGAAGTACACCATTTATGTGATGAATTCCACATCAAACACCATTTCTCCACCCCATATTACCCACAAGGTAATGGCCAAGCTGAGGCATCTAATAAAACTATTGTTAGAATCCTTAAGAAGACTGTCAATGACGCTGGTTGTGACTAGCACCTATAGCTTAATCCTGCCTTATGGGCTTATTGCACAAGCATTCGTACTCCCATTGGTGCCACTCCATATTCCCTCGTATTTGGGTATGAAGCTATCTTACCTATTGAGGTTGAAATACCTTCTCTATGGGTATCCTTGAAGGGTCATATTGATGATGAAGAATACCATGTCTCTAGCTTACAAGAGCTAGAACTGCTAGATGAATGAAGATAGAAAGAATTAGATCATTTGCAAGCATATCAGAATCATCTTCGTCATAGTTACAATAGGAAGGTTCTTAATAGGTACTTTCACATTGGTGACTTGGTATTAATGGAGAATCCAAAGAACCAAGCTAAACGAGAAAAGCCAAGAAATTTTGAACCTAACTGGTTAGGGTCGTATATTGTCACAAAACCCTTTAGATCAAGAGCATACCAACTCTCTACTCCTGAAGGAGAACTGCTTTTGTCCCCTGTCAACAGTCTGCATCTAAAGAGGTTCTACGCTTAAGTCTCTGAGAATCTGTGTCTTAATCTAAAAACAAAAAACAAAAAAATGGTTACCTTGATGAAAACCTAGCAAACAGGCATCTTTGTAACACCAAAAAAAGAAAAATCAAAAAATCAAAAAAGTAAAGAGAAATAAATCCGTCCACTAGTGAAAACCACTTTGGTGGCGCTATGGATAGGTACCATGGTGAAAACCTGGAAAACAAGCGGCATGTGTAGTCAAGCTCGCTCTTTCATCTACCATCATTCTAATTAGACTTTTTCACCATCATTCATAATAAATGGTTGTCTTATCCATTACTTGAAATGATTGACATCTAGCATCCATTCTATCATATTACCCACTCCATCTTCCAAATCTTATTCCCAACTAGGGGCAAATACTTGTTCTATGGACCCTAACACTTTGTACATAATGTCACACCATCGAAAATGTCCTGAAAAATCCAAAAACATTAGAAAACATCAAAAAACACAAAAAAATCAAAACATATCAGAAAATCCCAAAAATAGAGTCAAGTCAATCATAGTCAAGTCAGTCATGTCAAGTCAATCATGTCATGTCAATCATAGTCAAGTCAGTCATGTCAAGTCAATCATGTCAATTCAATCATGTCAAGTCAGTCATGTATGATCAATCATGTCAAGTTAGTCATGTTAAGTCAGTCGTAGACATAGTCGAACTACATTGCCTCCACGACTGGGACATAGGCAAGGCCATCAATCGATGTGCCCCCAAGGCATTAGGTTTGTTAGTCTAGGTTTGTCACGTATCACACACATTAAAATCATGATGCTTTGTATATACAAAGTCATTGGACGTGTCGAACTATGAGGTCTCTGTGTGTACAACGTAGGCAAGGCTAATTAATTGATGAGCTCCTGAGACCACACTAGGTCAATCCAATAGGGTTCATTCACAATCACTATCACACAAGTTGCATATCATTCACTTAGATGCATGTCTTTAAGCAGCTTTAGGTCAGTACTTTAGCATATCATCTCATGTCATACACTGTCAACACACACCCACACACTTGTATTAGTCAAAGAATTAAAACAAGTCATGCATCAACAAGGCAAAACATCTCAAAGTCATCACGTCAACATCAAACACATTGTCAAAGTGATCAACCTATGTCTTATGCAAGATATGTCTTTCTTGTCAACAAACGTCATCAAATTGTCATAGTCCCATGTGGCTTGTCACTTCAACGTCATCAGACTCCAACGTCTTATACGACATGTGTCTTTCTGAAACTAGGCTTTGTCATGCCTTATACAGAAGTCACCCAGTCGAAACTAGACTCAACGTCTTATGCGGTATGTGTCATTCTCTCACATTACGCTATGTCAAACATCAAACAATCAAACAATCCCACAAGATCAAGTTTTGGTGAATACATTTATTTGGCTTTATGACTTTATATCTTATTTTGTCTTATCTTTTTATCGATTTGTGCAAGATCCTTTTACTAGCTTTCTCAAGGATGTCCCTTGAAGGATTTAGAGAAGCAATGATGTCTCAGGACTCTTTTTTCTTTGGCTGTTGTCTGTCAACTATCTTTTTAACATTGGTTTTTGTCATGTTACTAGTTTCCTCAAGGATTTAGAGGAGCAATGATGTCTCATGACCCATCTTTTATTTTGTCTGAAGTCTGTGGTTTGTCTTGACCAAACAACTGGGGCATCTTGTCCTTAGTCTTAGTTAAGACACTCCTTTTCTACGACTGTCTATTTTTCACAAGTGGATAACATTGTACACTATGGTTGATCTCATTTCATAGTGTGTACTATCCATTTGTGTCATGTCCCGCCCAATGATGATAACAAGAAAGTATAGCATATTTGGCACAATATCGAAGATTGTGTCTTTTTCTCAATCGATCAACCTTCATTATATCGTTTTCTCAATCAATCAACCTTAATTGTTTCTTACTAACATTCTGCAATCATTCATGCTAACATTTCTTCTTTTTTGCATCTTCGCCACCATTATCTATCCATTCTGAGAGCACACTCATGTTCTTTGAACCCGCCTATCCTCTCGAGGGGACATACCACTACCTCCATCCTTCTCATCTTTCACTGGGGCATACCCTAACCTGTTTCATGTTGGGGCATGATCGGGGCATATTTTGTTTGACACAATGTTAAAACAACAGTGTATCAAAGAGGGGCAAATTGTAGACACCGAAAATTGGTCTAGGCCTGTGAACACCACTTTCGACATAATTTTCTATTATCCATGGTCTTGATTAAATAATGTCAATTATTTAATTAACCTTTCTAGCACATATTTCCTCTATTAATTAAATACCCCTTTTTAATTAATTCATTAATTCATTATTAATCTTTATTCAACTTGATTAATTAAATAAATCATATTTATTTAATTATGTTGCGAACTAATTAATTATTCCCCCTTTGTATATCAATTAAATAATTTATTATTTAATTACCCCTTTATCATACTTTTCCAACTATAATTAAATATCTTTATTTAATTATTCAATTTAACCCCCTTTATCTATAATTAAGTATTTATTATTTAATTATTCATATTATCCTTTTCAACAGTCAAATTAAATAAATTATCTTTATTTATTTAATTAAATCTTTCATCTTTCGAATATTGAATTAAATTCATATTTAATTCATATTTAATTATTTATGTCACATTCCTCTATCATTCAGATATCTCTAAATTCAACTCCAGTTTATCTCTGCGAGGAAGACTCTCTATCACAACTAGTCGATTAACTAGTTCTAACTCATATGCTTGTACGCTTTTATTGATTAAATATCTTATTTAATTAATTAACTCATGTTTGCATTCGAATGCATTAGTCTTCAACTTCTAACTTTGTCTTTGACATTCAAAGTCTATTTCTTCTATTTTCAAATATTCTTAACTGAAGATTAAGATCGTGTTCTATCTATAGTCCTTTTTGAACTCGTGTTCTAACTCATGTTCTATTTGACACAGAACTCACATCGCATGGCATTCATCAATCTCATCCGTCGATCTCTCTTTCAATCTAAGCCGATTGTTTGAAAACCAAAAATCTATAAAATGGCCTGTTATAATCATTATTCCTCCTCCTGAAATCATTCATTTTTGAGAAGAGAGATTCATCTTCAATATTTTGCTTAGACACTAGACAAAGCTATACTTGCATTCAAACATAGAAATCTGAGGGCAAGAATACTTAAAAGGAAAAATGGAGAAGAACAATCAAGATAATTCGAAGGGATGAACACATATTCGGTGAGATCATTTTGGTTTTATTAGTCTAGTTTATTTCCTCATTCTTTGTTGTTAGATTTTAGATTAGGATTTCACCTTGTTATTATATCTTGCAGAAAAATCTATCATGTTACACATATTATAATATTGCACAATCTTATTATTGTTAACTTTGGTTGCCTTCGGCAACTTCACCAAATTTTAAGAACTTCTTTCATCCCATTAAGAAATGTCATATTAGGACCCCTTAAGACATCAATTTACAATTTAGGCTGATAGGATGGCTTAAGGGGATATATTTCTAGTGAGGTCTTAGGACAAAATGACATGGCTCAAGTGAATAAAATTTGGTGATGTTGCCCAAGGCAACCAAATTTCATTAAGGGCCTAGGAAAAAATGATGTCTTTAGCCCGTTTAGGGTTTAGAGTTTAGAGTTTACGATTTACGGTAATAGGATGGCTTAAGCGGATCTTTGTAGTAAGGTTCTACGACAAAATGACATGGCTTAAGGGAATAAAATTTGGTGGATTTGCCTAAGGCAACCAAATTTGATTTTAAGGTCCTAAGACAAAATGAATGCTTTAGTGTTGAGGGTTTATATTTTAGAGTTCAGGGCTTAGGGTTTAGCGAACTTAGGGTGAAGTTTGGGTGGCCCTTGGAATAACGGACTTGCAAGTTAGTGCCTAGTTTATGAATATTTTTTATTTTATGAATAGATTGACTATTTATGTAGTAGAAACACTTAATTACGTATGATTAAGATTGATTTTGATGTATATTTTAACTGGATATTTTTTTAATTGAATATAAGATTATTTTGTTTAACATTTTTTTCATTAATATTAAACTCACTTAAATGAATTTTATGATATAAAATGTATAATATAAAATTAGTTAATGTTGAATCAAGTATTTTATTTTAGATTGTTTGTAATTGAAATAACCTAAAAGAACTTAGAAAATAAAAATATTTGGATTATTTAGTGTCTAGGTAACTAGTGCAAAAATTTAAATCCTAGACCAATCCTCTAAGTATATGGTAAGTCCTAAACTATGGATTTAATCATTAAAATTTTAAAATTTAAATTCAAATTTTTCCATTCCCTACTCATTCAATAATACATTATGATCCAACTAAACATGCTTAGTATTCAAAGGCATTCAATTGTCTTTATTTTATCATTTAATTACACTTTATCATTATTCACAAATCACTTAAATTTTTGAAAGTACTATGCTAGGAACACTTCAATAGGAGGACCTAAATTTAATCTAATTATGCATCACCATTTCCAAGTTTGAATACTATTGTCCTCAATCATTCCCATAATCATGAACTTGATCTTTTCATGAGGGATAACCTATGAGAACATGACAATTGAGATCCAACACTCACCCCTAGGTATTTTTAAATGCCACTACTTAATAATAAATTGGAGAAGTGAGTTGAATCAGTAGAAAATAAAAAAGAGTGAGAATCTTATACTAGGTTAAATCCATGACAAAAAATTAGATTCACTCCCATAGATGTGACAGTTCACATAGGTAACAAACTATTTTAATTTTGAGGAGAAGTATAGATAAATATCTATTATCATCAATCATAATAAATGCATACTTTAGTGCATCAACATATTTATTCAATACTTTTGTTCCTATATCTATGTGTCAAGTAACCCTCTCATTTAATTTCACAAAAAATCAATATTATGCATATGCCCTAAACTCTATTCTTTAAATTAATTTATATATTTCTTACCATTATTTATCTAAAAAATATATTTAAAAACTATATTTTACTTCAAAATAGATAATAACTTAAATCTTAATTTCTAATAGTTAATTGTTCAAAATCCTCATTTTTTCTGTAATAGAATAGACATCTAGATATTTTTTAACGAGAGTTGATTTATTTGCCATCCCTAATAATTTAAATTTCATCAAAAATACCCCATTTCTTCTTAGGTAATTCAACTTCAATTCAAGAACCCACCTTCAAAAAATATTGTGTATATTTGTGTTGTTAAGAATTTCTTCAGTGAGTACTACTAGATGAAAATCATACATCAATGGTAGGGATGATGCCACTTAATTGTAATTGTAATTATTGCTTTTGATTTAGTGGATAACGTCAAAGCATACTGTTAGAGTAAACATAATAGTAAAAAAATTAATTAATTAATCATCATTAATTGATTCCTCTTTTACTTTGTTGCACTTAGGATAAAATTAGGAGCATATTTTATATATTTAGGCCATATTGTATCATAGCATATGATGAGGACACTTGTCGTGCTATTTAATTTAATCCTCACTTAAGGTTTCATAGACCCTAGATGAAGCTAGATTTTGAATTTAGAGTGTGTTTTTATTTTTCTTTTATTTTTATTTCATCTTTTCAATAGGACTAATTATTTGACCTATAATTAATTATCAAAATTCATATAAAATATAGTTCTAAATGAAAATTCATATAGCAATATTGTACTCAATTCACAAAAAATGGAACGTTTTTCTAATCTAATTATAATTTAACATTGAAACTAAAGTTTAACATATCATTTTCTCCATACAATGCAAATGAAATTAAAAATATTTAAGCAATGCAAATGAATTTTCTTGAGCTTGAATATTAGGGTTTTCAAAATCAAAATGATTTGTTCGATTTCAATTTAGGGTTTTAGAAAAAAAAAAATTGTTTCAATTCAATTCAGGGTTTCAATTTCTAAGCAATTAGGGTTTTTAATACCATTTTTTAGTTTCATTTCAAACTAGCGTTTTGAAATTCATTTTTTTGCTTTGATTTGAATTTGAGATATCAAAAAGCTTGATTAGGGTTTCTAAATGCAAATTTTTAATTCATTTCAATTTCTAGGGTTTTGAAATGCAATTTTTTTTGTTTCGTTTCAATTAGGATTTTCAAACACAATTTTTTTTGGTTTCATCAAACAATTCAGGTTTCAAAAGTTAAAATTTGATTCTAAAATACAATTCAAGGTTTATTTTTTCATTTCTATTCAAAATCTTCACAATTTGACGTATTTTTTAATCTATTTGTACAATTCCTATAACAAGAAATAAAATACTTAAAATGTAAAAAAAATTGAAATAAACATGCTAAAAAAAATTAATTTATTGACAATTTCAATTTCGAATGAAAAATGCCAAAAATGAGGAAGAGTACCATACTTGGGAGGTGTTTTGGGGTCGCTCTCGCTCAAAAATTGGGATCGCGTGCACGTTGGTAAAAATAAATATTTGTTTATTTAAAAAAAAATATATTGTTATGAAATAGGATCTCGATTTGTAAAAAATGAGATCTTGATTTTTACAAATTGGGATCTTGTTCCATGTCCATCGGTTTGGGACCCTCTAGAAAACGAGATCCCATTTTTTAAAAAGAGGGATCTCGTTTGTGATTTAGGCTCAGGATCCCAAACCGAAATGGGATCCCGATTTTTAAAAATCAGGATCCCGTTCTTAAAAATTGGGATCCCATTTTTGCTAAGTCGATTTCATTTTTTCGGCTAAGGCAAAAACTTCCACTTTTTGTGGACCCAACTTTGTGCATTTACCCATAGTATTAGGTTGTTTTAGGGTTGTTCATAATCGGTAAAGGACATTAATGTGAAACCCACTAAGGTGGAAAGATGTTAGCTCTTAGTTTATCTTTAGACCATACTTATAATGGATAAAGGATTAATTAGAAGAATATTTTTTATAAAAAAGTAATTTCAATGGCTTAAGCATGTTACAATATAGATTTTATGTTAACCATAGAAGTCATGATTTATCCCTTATTTGATATTACATCATTTTCCATTATGGTTTTCTGAGTTGTGAATGTCTTCATGGTCATGTTTAAATGTTTTGGTATAAAATGTGGAGGTGATACCTATGCAATTACCAGTTATTGTGAATTGCTTTGTACAATGTATTTAGAGGTTTATGTGCTTATCCCTCAACATCCTAATTTTTCAAAATAAAGCGTTATATGATGTGTGGTTTTAATTGCATGAGATAGTTTATTTTTCTTGACTTTGAGTGATGGAAATTCGTAATTGATATGTCTTATGTTTAATTTAGGTTGAATTTTGTACAGTTTGAAAGTATGTCTTGATTCGGCATAATGAGTTATTTTTGTTCTTGGGTAGATATTTACGTATCTCCAGAGGCTAGGGAAGTGTGTATGTATTTTTTTATGTTGCATCATTTTGTTATTTTGATACCATCTAAGAAATTGTGGGTGGTACCTCTTGTGCTATGGGTTTTGGGATGCTTTGAGTAGTCACTAGCTGGTCATGCCTCATGTGTTATGTTTTTATAAAGAATGCCTTTATGTCTTGAGGATGGAGGTACACTCGTTATTTGACTTTGATTGCTAGGGTAACTTTAGGGGAGAGTGGCTCTTCTTGGGGCCATTGTACAAGTGGTCATCTTGAAAGAGTTTCATTAAACAAGTGAAAACCTAATTAATGTATCTACTAGGTTGGGTTAGTTAACACATAATAAAACTAAAAATTTACACCTCACCCCTGCCATTAATCCTCTCAAAGGCTAAGGATGGGTGGGAAGACCTAGTCTGTAAAGTCACTACGTTGTCTCCACGAAAGGTAAGTGGCTCCACATGAGTCACCCTATGGGGTGACACCTTGAGATAGGATGTCTAGTTAACCATAGATGGAGGTGGCTTCTAGTGCTAGGTATTCTAGTTAATCCACATTGATGGAGGCAACTCCTAGGGCTAGGAAATCTGGTTAATCCATGTAAGGCCATACGATGACACTCTCCCACTATGCCCCTTTGTTTTCCCTTATTCTTGTTGCCTTTGGAGTTGTTTTAATTATTGTTGATGTTATGTTGTTTTGTGGGCTTGATTCATGTGATGTGCGTCCTTTATGTTTGATTTTTGGTTGATGCTTCTTTCTTATCGACTCCTTGCATAGTGGGTGTTCCTTCGGTTTCACATGGTCAGGTGGAAACATGTAATGCACCCACTGGGTCCCCGGGAGGTGATTGTGGCATAGATGTAGTTGTAGTGATCTCGAATCTCGCACAAAGAAGATTGTTCCTTTGAAGAATTCTCTCTCATTATTGTACTTTTGTATTATGTTGTACCCTTCCCAATGTTATAAGGGAAGTGGCCATGTAATGTAACTTTGGTTTTATGTTGTGTTGTATCTATGGAAATATATTCCACATTTGTAATCTTGAACTCTGAAGTTTAAAGTAATAATATGTTATTTACATTTAGAATTATATATCATATTCTTGTTCATATGGAATTAATTTCATATCTATTATGTTTTATTCGTGTTTCTTTCTTCCGATTTAGTTGCAATCATTTTTAGTTAGTTTAGGTTCGTTCAAGTAATGCGCCATGTACCCCATGGGAACTAGGTTAATTCTATGTGTTATATTTATGTTGTATAATTTTTTAATGTTGTTAAATGTAATTTTTTTTTTAGAAAAAAATTTTGTTAATGTTGTAGTTGTCCTATGGGGTTTACATGGTGGGGCATTACAGTTGTAAGTTTCACAAGAGAGTAAATCGACTACACTGTCTGATGAAGATTGGAAAAAGTTAGAAAAGAAGCCATGAGGAACCATATGGTTGTGTCTCATGGATTTTTTCCTCTTCAATGTCTCCACAAAAGACACTAAATTGAATTTGTGGAAGACGATAAGTGATATTTATCAAACTAAAATTTTGTCTCACATGTTATATCTCAGAAGACAATTATATTCATTAAAAATGAAAGATGGTGATTCTATTGCAAACCATTTAAATTCTTTTAATATGATTATAATTCAACTTGCATCAGTAGATGTTGAATTAGAAGATGAAGATAAATGTATCTTATTTCTTTGCTCTTTGCCTAAATCTTGGAAAAATCTAATTGTTTCCATAAGTAGTGGTAATACAAAGCCAAAGATGGACAACATGATTTACATACTTCTATCAGAGGAAATGAGGAGAAAGTCTATGATAGAAAATTGTTTTCATTTTTGTCAAAAGGGGATCAAGTGTGAGATGGAACTGATCCTGTTTGTAGGGTATGCTGGCATTGATGTCAAAGTGTTGTCATTAATGTCTAAGTGTGTTATGGTATGTTGAGGATTTGGTTCTAGAAGATGGAATGTAGGTAGAAAAAGCTGCTTAGAATGTTGCATTTTTATCATGCAATTTTTTCATGATGTTGTAGTAGATTCTTCTAGTGTTCAAAAGTAAAATTAAAGTCTAGATCCGTTGTGGGTTTTTTGAGAGTGTCTCACAAATGTATGATTGTAGGTCTAGAGGCTGAAGGTTGTGCTCATAATTATTTTATTTGTGCTCTCAAACAAGATTAGGGTTTTTGATTAAATCCTATGTGTATACAATCACCAATAGGTTTTTATATTTTGTTGTTTACTATACATAGGCGATAACCGGTTGCATAAGTTATAACTTATGTCCTTTAAGCTCATTCAGTGACCAATCCCATTACCTTGTCTTCTAGTAGGTGTCGCTAATTTTCTCATGATGGAGATTTGACGGTGCCCATTCATGATTAGAAGATCTGACAGCTATTGTTGAGGTCACATGTATCGTGAAAAGCTCTTTGAAGTTGGTTTGAAGTTTAGCGATGAGCTATGGAGGTCAATCAACAAAAATAATCAAGTTTATCAGATGGTGCCTACCAACCCATCGTGTTCATGGTGGGTCCTAGTTAAACCTCGTGGAGAAGCAAGGAATGGTTGTGATCAAACAGGTTTTGATCGAATGATGCTCGATGTTGGAGAATATAACCTTGGTGCATCCAGTAGACACATGGAAAAATATAGCTCAATCGTTTCATATCACTGTTGTGAAGTGAATCTTTTGAAGAGTTGAGTGATGAGCAATATTGGTGGAAAGTGACATCAGCATGTACAGCTGTTAGATTGTTGTTGTATCACTAGGTTTTAGTGCATCACTCTTTTACACTCTTAAGACATGAAGTCTTCAGCAATGAGTGATGAGTATAATGTGGTAGTGGAGAATAATGTCATAGGTAGACACATGGCATTAGCCCACCACCCCATGGATATTTTGTGGGCTCATTGTCAGTGCTAGTGAGATAGCGAGGGATGGTTTTGATTGAATGAGAAATGATCCAACAATGATTGTTGATGGAGAGATAAAGGAAAATGTATACCAGTGATACACAAATGTATGATTGAGGGTGCAGGTTCAAAGATATGTGATTGAATGGTGATTGCTATGTCTCTTCACATCGTGGAAACATATGTTAATGTCCCATGTGTTGTAGCGATACATGATGGGTGTGGAAATTTTATCAATGAAAAATATTTAAAGACCGTATATCTAATATTCATGTTTTAAAGATGTGATGATGATCAAAGGATGTGGGATCGTGGCATGAAGCTAGTTGATAGATGGCTTAGATTTGAAAGTGAAGACTACAAACAACTAAGTCCATGTAAACAAGGTTTCACCTATGAATCAACTTGAAGGTGAGAATTAAATGATCTACCTACATCAATAACAAATGTAATGAGATTTGATACATAGAGTGGTGGCATAGATGTCTACAGAGGAAAGGATCAAGATCACATTGAATAATATGAAGGATGCATTAAATGCATATCTGATCTTAGGGTTTGACAAAGAGAGAGAATGAAGAAAAATTATATACACCAAAGTTTAATTTTGTGTAACTCAATGAAAATGTATGATAGTGGAGAAGATATACTAGAACCCTAACAAAGGATCTAATTATGGTGAATAATATTGAGTTAATCATCATCAACTAGCAACTACACAAAACACATGAGAATGTTTATTTAAGGTGTGCAACGATGTGTAGTGAAGAAATTAGTGTATAGTGCAGAAGTAATTCTGAGCTCCATAGGTAGAAAAATAATGCACTAAAAGAAGGAGAAGAATAGAGAACTAGTGTGGTGCAGAGTAGAGAAGAGAGAGTTGTTGTGGTAGCAACAAAAACTTAGGTAGTTGTAGAGTAAGCTATAACATTAATTTTAGTTCCTTAGGAACAAATTGTAATCATCTTTTATGCTATAAATTTGATAGGTTGGTGCCATCAGATAACAGAGTTGGTGCTCAGTTTAGGGGATTGGTGTCTCCTTAGGTTTGGTACCCTTAAAATTTGTAATAGAAGGTTTCCTTGTGAGGCTGGATTAAGACAGTAGCTCCTAGCAACATTTTCTCACTGTGGTTTTTCCCATCTTGGGTTTTCCACGTACATCTTGTGTTATGAGTTGTTAGTTTGTATGCTGTATTAAAAAAAAATTATTTAATATTTCATCCCCACACTAAGTGTTTAAAAGAGTTCGCCTGCACTAAGGGTTAAAGAGTTGAAATTTTTAGATTGTTGTGTTCCAACATATGAATGGCAGCTGCAAATATTCCTTGAATGTGTGATGAATGTCCAAAGAGAAAGGGCCTCAAGGGGATAAAAAGAGAGATAAGTCTAAAAGAAGTTCTAAGACCCCTGGAAAGAGAAAAGTGTTGGAATTGTGGAAAAAGATGGCATGTGAAGGAGTGTAAGAATAAGAAAAAGAATGTTGATTCCACCATGGAAAATTCCTTTGATGATGATTCTGATGCTTTATTTATTTCAGCTAACTCTATTAGTGATGATGCTTGGCTTATTGATTCAAGTTGCTCCTACCACATGACTCCTCACAAGGAGTGGTTTACTTATTACAAAGAATATGATGGGGGAGTTGTTTTCCTTGGTGATAACAACACTAAGAAGATTCTTGTTAAGGGAAAGATAAAGTTGTGTTTAAGTGATGGGAGGATTAAATACCTTGATGATGTTTTGCATTTCAAAACTTATAAGAAAATTTATTTTAGTATCCAAATTGAATGATTCTAGAATACATGTGACATTTGACAAGTCTAGTTGCAAGTTGGTAAGAGGGAGTTTTGTGATAGATAAAGGATCTTAGATAGGGACTTTGTTTAGGATAAATTCCTTTATTTTATGTAACTCTTCCAATGTAACTAGCACTTAAAATGCATGTATGTTGTGACACCATAGATTGGGTCATATTGGTGAAAAAGGTCTTAAGAACATTCTTAATAAAAATTTGGTTCATGGTATTTCTAATTATTCTGTTGGAAAAATGATTTTGTGAGCATTGTATGTTTGGTAAACAAAATAGATCTTCATTTCCTAATGGAACTAATAAGGTAGATAGATTATTAGAGATCGTTCATTCGGGTGTATGTGGACCAATGGATGTTGAATCTTTGGGTAAATCTTAGTATTATGTCTCTTTCATTCATGATGTCTCAAGATACACATGGATTTATTTTTATGCATTCTAAATCTGAATTTTTCACTAAGTTTAAGGAATTTAAGGACTTAGTTGAGAAGCAAACAGCTTATAAGATTAAATTTTTGAGATCTAACAATGGGGGTGAATATTGTTCTAGGGAATTTGATGAGTTCTATAAGCATGTAAGTATTGTTTAGAAAAAGACTAATCCTTATACTCCCCAACAAAAATGGGGTAGTAGAAAGAATGAATTAAACCTTGATAGAAAGAGATAGGAGCATGTTGAATAGTGGTAATCTTGATAGATTCTTTTGGAACTTGTTATTTGATTAATAGATCTCCTTATTCAACTCTTGTTGATAAAATTCCTTATGAAGTGTGTATAGGTAGAAATATTTTTTTTCACACTTAAGGGTCTTTGGTTATGAGGCTTTTGTTCATGTGCCTCAAGAGAAGTAGTTTATATTAGATCCAAAAACTTAGAAATGCATCTTTGTTGGGTACGGTTAAAATTTAAAAGGTTATAAGCTTTGGAATTCTCTAACTCGTAAAATGATATTTTCTAGAGATGTTATTTTCAAGGAGTTTAGAACTTACTCAATAGAAGAACAACCAAGGGAGAGAGATAATTCAAAGATAGTGCATTTTGAGACAAAGACTGAGAAGTGAGAAGATGCACATGTGGAAGAACAATTAGATGGATCTGAGGCTGGAGATGAAGAAGAGGGTTTAGATAGTTTAGAGGATGGGTAGAATGAGCACATAGAGGAACAGGTAGATCCCATTACTCCTACCTTGAGGAGATTCACAAGGAAATAGAATCCAATTGATAGGTATAGCCCATCTAATTTCTATTGTGTATCTTCCTTGTTGAGTACTGATGATGAACCTAGATCCTACAGGGAGGCTCTCTCTTTGGAGGAAAGTGGGTCTTGGGTGTAGGCCATGTAGGAGGAGATGATGGCTTTGGATAGTTGTGACACCTAGGATCTTATTAGTTTTCCCAAACGTAGGAATCCCATTGGATGCAAGTGGGTATTTACAAAGAAATTTGGAGCACATGGTTAGTTAGAACAGTAAAAGGCTAGATTAGTAGCTAAGGGCTACTCCTAGAGAGAGGGAGTTGATTTTGGTGAAATTTTCACTCATGTTGCTAAATTAATTTCTATTAGATTCTAATTATCTATTGTTGTTACTTGTGATTTTGAGATAGATAAAATGGATGTTAAAACTATTTTCCTATATGGGGATCTTGAGGAGGAAATTTATATGTGATAGCTTGATGGTTTTGTTGTGAAAGGAAAAAATTGATTAGTTTATAGGTTGAAGAGATTTTTGTACTATTTGAAACAATCACCCAAGATGTGGTTCTAGAAGTTTGATTCTTTTTCATTGAATTTGGGTTTTCTTAGGAGCGAGGAGGATCATTGTGTGTACATTAAGGTTATTGATGATTAGATTTTGATTATTTCTTTGTGTGTTGATAATATGTTATTTTTTGGTAACAGTAAGGTGTTGATTAGTGAGCTCAAGGAACAACATTCTAGAACATTTGATATGAAGGACTTGGGGGCTAAAAAATATATTCTTGGGATGGAAATCAGAAGAGATCAAGTTCACAAAAAGCTTTGGTGAAGTTAGAGTAAGTATGTTGATACCATTTTGTAGAGATTTAATATACATTACTAGAAGACAAGTAGTATTCCATTCTCAATTCGTACAAATTTAAGCTTAGATACGTGTCCTAATTTTGATGATAATTTTAAGGATATGTCTATGGTTCCTTATGTTAGTGTTACTGGTAGTTTGTGAAAGGAAAGAAGAGTGTGGAATATGCCTTCCTAATGCTAATCTTTAGGAGAGAGATACAAAAACATTTCAAAACTTGCAATTATAGAACATAAAGATGCACATACATGAATAATAGAATAGAAAATAAAGAATGAATACCAGATCTTACATGGGAAAACCCTTATAGGAAAAAAACCCACACACCAAAGCAAAGATCCCTTGTATTACAGTAAAACGTAAATTACATACAAGTTACAAAGGTATAATCTTTTATGCATCAATACACAAAATAAATCCTACAACAGTTTATTTACAATCACTTTGATCATCCTATTCCTCAATGCACTACTGCATTACACACAATCTTTTCAAGCGTTACCTAAAATTTAGCGTTCCAAATTTCATAGCAAACAAACATTCACTAACAAACTTAACTGTCACTACCTTCTGCCTCCATCGAAGTCCTATCAAAATTTTGAATGGACAAACCTCAAGGTCTTGTTGATACCATATTTTCTCCTCAAAAACTCCCTTCCCACCATTCATCATCATTACCCATCATTCCCAATCTTAACCACAATATTGCAAAGCCTTTGTTGACTAGCCACAAGACTGTAGTTTTCTTCTACCATTTTTCTGACCACTGCAACATCGCAACCTCCTAGACTAGCCTTTGTGGGATAGTGGGTTCATATCTATACTATTGGCTACCTCTTAGACCATTATGGGGTGGTTGTATAACCCCCACTCTACTACCAACATATTCATGGATTGTTGTGAGGTGAAAGTATAGCCCCACACACTCACATAGGCTAATAAAGACCATTGCGGGATGGTGGGTAACAACGCCATCTTGCACCCATCTTAGCTGAACCCTATGGTACTATGGTAATGATCGAATGAAATTTTTTTGGAATTTTAAGTTTGATGGAAACTTAGCTAGGGTTTTAATAGTGAGTTTGAGACACACATTCTCAACATTCTCCCACTTGACAAAGAACTCACTAAACCCCTTGCAGTGCTTGAAGTCACATAATATTTTAGGCCCCAAGACCCATTGAATTGGTGCACCATTTGAACTTATCCATTCTCATTGGCTTTGTTAATGCATTAGAAACTTTTTCTAGAGTATCAACCTTTTTCCAAACTAACCTTTCCATCCTCCACCATATCACAAAAAAAGAAACTACATGTCAATATGTTTTGTCTTGGCATGGAAAGTTCGATGTTTTCGCCAAACAAATAGCACTCTGACTATCATAGCAAATAAAAATATGTCTTGCATCAAAACCAACATCAGAACACAATATTCTAAGCCAAATGACTTCCTTACAGATGTGATTTTTTGCCATGTACATAGCCTCAGTAGTGGAAAAAGTGACTACAACCTATTGCTTGCTCATCTAACTGGTTACACCACCAAACAATGTGAATACATATCCACTATTGGATCTTTTGCTATCAATGTCCCTTACCCAATCAAAATCCACTTATCCACAAATGTTAACTAAACTATGAAATCCAATAGAATAACTATGATAACATAATGCATACTCAAAATTACCCTTCAAATACCGGAAAACTCTCTTTACAATATCCCAATGTGTCCTTCCTGGATTAGCCATAAATCGACTAAGCACTCCCACTGCTTGGGTAATATTTGGCCTAGTATAGACCATTGCATACATTAAAATGCCAACTGCACTTGCATTTAAGGCACCCTGGTCATGTCCTCCATCTTAGTAGCATATTTTAGACAATCTTCAATAGAAAGTTTCATTCCTTGCAACACTGGAGCAACTAACTACTTTAATCCAAAATATTAAACCTCTCTAGGAAAAAAATTATACACTTGCTTTGGCTAAGACAATTTTTTCTATTTCCCCTATCCCTTCTAATTTCCATCCCTAGAATAGACCTAACTAAACCTAGATATTTTATCTCAAATTATGCTGACAATTGAGATTTCAATTCATAAATCATACCCTCTCTATTTCCAATTAACAACAATTTCATCCACATACAAGGAAATACTAAGAAGATGACCATTTTCAATGTTAAAATTAATACAGTGGTCAAACTTTGATCTCAAAAATCCCAACGATAACACATAGGTATCAAACTTCTGGTACCACATTCTAGGTGAATGCTTCAAACCATATAGAGATTTATTTAATTTTCAAACTAGGTTTTGCTTACCTTTTTCAATGAAGTGATCTAGCCAGGACATGTAAATATCTTCCTTCAAATCACCATGAAGAAATTTTGTCTTCATGTCCATCTATTTGATTTCTAAGTAATATGTAGCTACAAGTGACAATGGAAATCTGATAGATGTCAGCTTAGCTATAGGAGGAAATATTTCTCCATAATCAATCCCCTCCACCTAGGAATATCCTTTCATGACCAACCTTGCTTTATGCTTCTCAACACTACCATCAAGACCTATATTTTTCTTGAACACCCATTTACATCCAACAGGCTTTCATCCTTTAGGCAAAGGTACTAGATCCCACATTTCATTCTTCTTCAAAGATGTCATTTCCTCATTCATGGCTTCTAAACAGGAATCTGAATCAAACATTCCCATAGCCTCTCTAATAGTCCTAGGCTCGACAGTATTAGCAATCAAAGAATAGGGACAACTAGAATCTAACATAGAATATCTAAACCTTTCAAATTGTCACTTAGCATGCATAGACCTCCTCACAAACTGAGGTTTTTCTTCATCTTGTTCAAAAATATTAGAACTACTTGAGCTCTCCTCATTAATAATTCCACTAGGAGTACATAGTTCATCTTTATTGGTTGTAAGAGGAACTTCAACTGTCTCCTTTATTTCTTCTTTCATCTCTGGTTGTAGATCAACTATGGAAGGTTTCATCTCATGGAAGATCACACTTTTGCTATACAACACCTTCTTTTTAACTCGGTTCCAAAGCTTGTACCCTTTCACACCAATTCCATAGCCAATGAAGATACACTTCACTACCTTGTTCTCCAATTTAGATCTTTTTTCACTAGGAAAATATGCATACGCCTCATAGCCAACGACTCTAACGTTTCTCAATTAGGGCTTCTTACCAGACCATCCTTCCATAGGTGTCTTTTCCACAAGCACCGAAGTGGGAGATTTTTTAATCAATAACATGTTCTAGCTACATCCTTAGCCTAGGACTTCTATTCTATACCAACACTAATTAGAATACATCTCGCCCTTTCCATCAACATTCTATTCATCCTTTATGTAACTCCATTTTTTGTGGAGTGTAAGGATTTGGTTTATTCATTTTGATTCCATGGTCCTTGCAAAACTTATCGACATCTATTGAATAAAAATCACCACCATTATCCATCCTCAAACACTTAATCTTTCTACCAGTTTGATTTTCAACCAAGGTTTTAAATTCCTTAAACCGATTGAAAACTTTAGTTTTACTTTTGAGAAAATCAACAAATGTTCTTCTAGAATAATCATCTATGAATGAAACAAAATACATAGATTTTGGTAACGAAGGAACATTAACTAGACCAAACACATCAGCATGAATATAATCCAGAATACCAAAAGATTTATGAGGACTAGAATAAAATGAAACACGACATGTTGCTTTTCATATATTCAATGTTCAGAAAAATCAAACTCAAGATTGCAATCATCAATCCCTTCAACTAGACTTTTATTTTTCAAGGATTTTAAGCCTTTTTCACCAATTTGATTGAGCGTTTGATGCCACAACATTTCTTTCTCTATTGGGAGCTTCATTCCTCAAGAAAAACACCTCCTTTCCCTAGATGATCAGATTTACTTGACTTTTCAGAAGCACTATTACACTATACTACACATGCATCAAACTTATACAAAGTGCCAATTCATGCACCCTTATCCAAGACCATATAGCCTCTAGTAATTATATAAACACCATTTGAGAAATATAATTACACACAAACATCATTAAGTTTACTTGTAGAAAGTAAATTTTGACCTAGACCCAGTGATAGGGAGGTTAAATGAATCACTCACTGATTCATGCTCTAAGTATTTCTTGGAAGACCTCTAGGGTTTCCTTCTCCACCACTTGCAACCTATAGGATCTCTTCTTGCTTAGGATCCCCTGGTTCTCCTTGCCAACCCAACTATCAACAAATTTCCTTCTTCCAAGTCAAAACTTGGTGTAATCTTGTAGCACTAGCGTTTAGCCCTTAAACTACCTTAAAGGCTACTAACCTCCAAATTCTAAAAATGGTTTTACAGAGGTGTGGAGGTGCTTCCAAAAGCTTCAATCCATCCTACTAAGGGTATTAGGGATCCACCTAGCTCCATCTGCAAGTTGTTTTCACCCAAATCCTTCATTAGGCCTAGAAGGCTACTAGCCCTATTAGGTCTCCTCTGAGAAATTAGGGTTTTTCCCAAAGTCCTTCCAAAGAAACCCCCAATATTTTCTTGGTATTCCTGGTTCATATTCCCACCTCTAAAGGATTTTTGTGGTCTTGGGCCACAATTGGCCATACAATGCCCTAACCTGAAAAATGAGCAAAACTAAGGCTTTTTAAGCCCTTTCTTGGCTTCTCTACAACTTGCTAAGTTCTTCCCTCACAAATGGATTGGTAGAGACTCTTCCTTTTTACCATACCTTGGTAAGACTCATATCTTCCTTCTCCAAAATGAAATTTATCTCTAGGTTAACACCTCTGCAAATTAAGTGCTCTCCACTATGGTCTTTCCTAACCGGGCTCTTCTCTAGCTCGCCTAGGATAAGACTCCAACAAAAGCTCTTGTGCTTTCAAAGGCCCCAGATCCTACTATATGTACATCCATGGAGTCTATTCACTAATCCCAAAAGGTCGTACAATTTGTACAGTGGGAAAGTGAACTAACACTCCATTCTTTACAAACTGTCTAGTTTAGACCAGCAATAGTGTAGAACACAAAACTATTTACAAGAATTTCTTGAAATTAAACAAACAAACTATATAATGCCACACAAAATTCAAAGAACAACTACACTACATCATATACAAGTTACAGTGCCAAAACTACTCCATTAAAGCATCACTGTAATACAAAAACCAGAAATTTCACACAGAATTCACATATGCTTTCCTTGAATTCAAAAACTTAAACAATATGAAAGGCTTCCAACCTCACTCCAATTCCAAGGAATCCCATAAATAGGTTCACCAAATAGTTATCCTCTCCCTTAGGCTCTTCTTGGTCAGTTGTAGCTCCAACTATCAACATTGTTGAGCAACATTTCAAATGTTGCACATTTGCAAGACAACCTCTTAGCCCTCTTTGCACCTTACAATAATCCTAAGCCTCCTATTGATCTAAAATCCTATTACACCTACTCTATGGTCAACATGACCTTCATCTAAACACAACAAAAATTCCAAAATAGATTGCTTAGTTATCCTCAACAAAGTTTTCCTAGATAACCTATGGGTGCTCCTGCACCATTCTCCCCCCTCTGTACAAACACTAAGGAATGTGGAGAGAGATCAGAGATAGATCAATTCCATACTTCTTGAAATGATCTTCTTCCACCCATGTAGCCTCAGACTCTGGTTTTTCTTTCCACTGTATGAGGTGTTCCATGTACACCTTGTGCCAAGTAGACTTCTTCACTCTAGATTCCAAGATCCTATTTGCTTGCAGCTTGTCCTTAGGAGGTAATACTACAGTACTCACATCCTCCAAGACATCCATACTATCCAGATTCATATCAGTCACCGGTCCTTTATACTTGATCAAGTTAGCTACATTAAACACTAGTGAAATACTTAATTCTGCAGGAAGCTCCACCCTGTAAGCATTCTTTCCATACTTAGCTAATGCTTTACGTGGTCCCACTCTCTTCATCTACAACTTTGTTGGTACTCCTTTCTGCAATCTGGATTTTTTGAGATGGACCATGACATATTCACTTACTGTAAATTGGATATCTTTCCTAGACATATCCACCTTATTTTTCAACTTATGAGTAGCCTCTGTGATTGTTTTCTTCACTTGCTCCTGAATCTCCTTCATGGTCTGAGATAAATCCTATGCATGGCCACTCCTATGCTCCATAGATCCTAGATCTCTGAGCTCACACACACGTCTTGGGTGCATACCATATACTATCTCAAAAGGACTCCTACCTATGGTCTTGTTCACACTGTCATTGTATGCATATTCAGCTTGTGATATGACCAAGTCCTGTGTCTGACCATACTCCCTAGTTATGCATCTTAGAAGGTTACCTAACACTCTATTTATCACCTTAATTTTTCCATCTATTTGAGGATGGTAAGCTAAACCAAAAGATAAGTTAGTACCCAGTCTGCTCCATAGATTTTTCCAAAAATGACTCATAAACTTCACATCTCTGTCTGATACAATGCTCAATGGTAATCCATGGATCCTCACTATCTCTTTGAAGAAGAGATGAGCAATATAACTAGCATCATGGGTGGTATTGCAAGGAACAAAATGACTCATTTTACTAAACCTATCTACCGCCACATACACACTATCAAACCATTTCTTAGTTTTAGGGAGTCCTACAATAAAATCCATACTAATATAGTCCCATGGTTTGTTGGGAATAGGTAGAGGTTGATATAGACCTGCATTTCTAGCTCCCCCCTTGGCTTTCATACAAACCACACACTGCTCCACATATCTTCTGACATCCCTTGGCAACTTGGGCCAATAATAGAACCTCTATACCAATTCCATTGTCTTGTTGATACCGAAATGGCCACTGAGACTACCATTGTGCTTCTCCTGAATGAGATTCTCCCTCATTGAACCTTTGGGAACACACAACTGATTCCCCTTGAAAAAAATTCCACTTTGTAGTGTATACTCTGAGAATTGATTGTGAAAATGATTATCAAAATCAGAACATACCTTATATGCTTCAGTGAAGTCTTCATCTTCTCCATAGAGATCCTTGAAACTATCTATCCCAATGCTTTGGAATTGAATCTCTTGCACTGTCAGCAATATCTTACTTAGTACATCTACCACCTTGTTCAACTGTCCTTTCTTGTGTTTGATAGTAAAGGTGAAGGCTTGGAGTTACTCCATCCATTTCAAGTGCCTATTACTTAACTTTTCTTGTGTGTTGATGTAGCTAAGTGCCTAGTTATCCATGAACACTACAAAATCCTTAGGTAGGAGATAATGTCTCCACTTTCTAAGAGATTTCACTAGAGCATATAGCTCTAATTCATAAGTACAATAATTGTTTTTAGCCTCATTGAGCTTTTCACTAAATAAAGCTATAGGCCTACCTTCTTGGCATAGTACTCCTCCTACTACAATTCCACTAGCATCACATTCCATTGTGAATAGCTTATCAAAGCTAGGTAACAAGAGGATGGGTTGAGTTGCCACTTCTTGCTTCAACTTCTCAAAACCCTTCTCTGCTTCAAGAGTCCATTTAAATTTAGTCTTTAGACCACCCTTGATAGTATCAAGCACTGGTGCACAAATTCCACTGAAGTTTCTTATAAACTTTCTATAAAACTGAGCTAACCCATGAAAAATCCTTACCTCTATCCCGATGGTTGGTGTAGGCCAATTTAGAATAGCTTCCACCTTGCTTGGGTCCATCTTCAATGACCCTTGGGATACTACAAACCCCAAATACATAAGCTCTTGCTTGAAGAACTCACACTTTTCTATATTGATGGATAACCTCTTCTCCTGCAACCTTTTAAGTACCATCTCCACATGCTTCAAATGTTCCTTTGTTGTCTTTCTAAAGATGAGTATATCATCTAGATACACTACCACAAATATCCCTGTGAAATCCTAAAGCAATTCATTCATGAGCCTCATGAATGTGCTAGGGGCATTTGAGAGGCCAAATGGCATAACTCTCCACTCATACAACCCATCAATTATCTTAAGAGTTTTCTTTCATTCATCCCCATCTTTGATTCTAATCTGGTGGTACCCACTTTTGAGATCCAACTTAGTGAAGTACTTTTCCCCTCCAAGACAGCCCATCAAATCCTCTATCCTAGGAATAGGAAACCTATATCTGATTGTAATCCTATTGATATCCCTAGAGTCAATGCAAAGTCTCCACTTACCACCTTTCTCGATTGCTAAGACCAGTGGTACTATACATGGATTTATGCTCTTCCTTATTAGTCCTTGGTCTAATAACTCCTGCACTTGCCTAGCCACTTCTAGGTTCTGATCTGGTATGAGTTTATAGGTTGCTTTGTTCGGAAATGAAGCCCCTAGTATGAATTCAATCTGATGACTAATAGCTCTCTTTGGAGGTAATGTTGTTGGTGTCCCATCACTCACTATGTTCTTGAACTTCTCAAGTAACTTCTGGACTTATTCTGGCATAGGTGTCTACATAAATCTTCTTCCTTGGATTGCACCATAATAGCATATCCTTCACCTCCTTACTGAAGAGTGTTGATAAACTCCTTACCACTACTTAACAAAGCACTAGGGGTCTTTGATTGTACTTCTTCTTCATCCAACAGTGGTTGTAACTTAAATGTTTTACCATCCTTCTTGAATGAGATGGTGTTCTCCTTTCCATCATAGATGGATCCTCTATCATATTTCCATGGCCTGCCTAATAGAAGATGGCATGCATCCATAGGCAACACATCACAAACCAATTTGTATTTGTATCCTCCAATGGAGAATTCCACTGATGTCTACTCATTCACAAGGACACTCTGTCCTTTATTCAGCCATGTCACCTTGTAAGGATTAGTATTGGGCATCTTCTCCAATTTTAGCTTCTTTACTAATTCCTCTAAGATGATGTTATCAGTGGACCCTAAATCCACTATAACTTTGCACACCTTTCCAAGTATTTTGCATCTCACTCTAAATAAGTCTCTCCTTTTCTTTGGCTCCTCTTTGACCGGTTGCTTGATTAGAACCCTTCTAAACATCAAGTTCTCCCCCATTTCTGAATCAATATGGCTAACCTCTGGTGATTTGACACTCATAGTGTCTTCTTGAGCATATGCTATTCTCTTCTCTGTGTTTGAAGAAGATGCTTTCTCTGGGAACCTATAAGCAAGATGTCCCACTTGGCCACAGTTATAACACTTCATGCTAGCAAAGTAAGAGTTACTTTTGCCTGCACCTCTTCCTCTATTAGAACCTCCTTGAGATCCTCTACCTCTTCCATAACCTCCTCTAGAAGTTTTTTCACTTCCATGCTCTGTGAGTTTAGACTCTCCTTGACTTACTTGTTTAGTCCCTCTACCTTGGTATCCACCTCTATGTCCTCTTTGATCTTTGCCTTTTCCTCTGCTCTTGGAAGTTTTATCTTGTTTCCTTTTACTTTTCTCTTCAATATTTATAGCTAATTGATAACATTAGTGCACCGTTTTGGGACTTAGAAGAGTCATCTCTTCTTGTATGTTCCACTTCAATCCATTAAGGTATCTAGCCACCTTAAGGCTTTCATCCTCAAATACATTAGACCTCATGCAAAGTTTTTGAAACTCCTTTGTATAGGAGTTTACATCTTGGTCTCTTTGTCTCAAGCTCTGTCTTTTCTTATGCAATTGAATTTCATAGTCATCTAGAATGTATGCCTCTCACTTTGACAACCATTCCCTTCCAAGTGGAAATAGGTTTATTACCTCCCTTTTCTCTCTATGTTTGGATGAACTTCCACAATGTCAAAGAAGAACCTCTTAATCTTGATCTTTCCACTTTTTCCTTTTGTGCTTCAGTGACTCCATCACACTCAAAATGGTTTTCCATTCCCTCTATCCAGTCCATGACTAGATCTGCTTCCAATTTTCCACTAAACAGTGATATGCCTTTAATGCCTTAAAAGAAAGGCTCTACTTGCAAAACAGGGTCAGGTTTAGGGGTCTTGTCTTCCTCTGCAACCTCTTCACCCTTGGGTACTCTTCCTTCCAATTTATCACTGACCTCATCAGTCTTGGTTTGTACATTACTCATTGCTTGCTCAAGTTGGGCTATTCTTTCCCTCAATAGCCTATTGTCTTGCTCCTGATCTTCGACCTTCTTGGCCAATTCTATATTTTTCACCATGATTGTAGAACCACTAGACTCAATCTCTGACATACAATAATCAATCCCAAATCTTTTTTTTGCTCTAATACCAATCTGATACGGAGGTTGGATGAATCACTCACTGATTCATGCTCTAATTCTTTCTTGGAAGACCTCTAGGGTGTCCTCCGCCACTTCCAACCTATAGGATGTCTTCTTGCTTAGGATCCTCTGGTTCTCCTTTCCAAGCCAACTATCAACAAATTTCCTTCTTCCAAGTCAAAACTTGGTGCAATCTTGTAGCACTAGCCTTTAGCCCTTAAACTACGTTAAAGGCTACTAACCTCCAAATTCTAAAAATGGTTTTACAAAGGTGTGGAGGTGATTCTAAAAGCTTCAATCCATCCTAATAAGCGTATTAGGGATCCACCTAGCTCCATCTGTAGGGCGCTTTCACCAAAATCCTTCATTAGGCCTAGAAGGCTAGTAGCCCTATTATGTATCCTTCTCCGAGAAATCAGGGTTTTTTCCAAAGTCCTTCCAAATAAACCCCCAATCTGTTCTTGGGATTCCTGGTTCATATGTCCACCTCTCAAGTATTTTTGGGGTCTTGGGCCACAACTAGCCGTATAATTCCCTAACTTGAAAATGAGCAAAATTAAGGCTTTTTAAGCCCTTTCCTGGCTTCTCTGCAAATTGCTAAGTTCTTCCCTCACAAATGGATTGGTAGAGGCTCTTCCTTTTTACCATACCTTGGTAAGAATCATATCTTCCTTCTCCAAAAGGAAATTTATCTCTAGGTTAACACCTCTACAAATTAAGTGCTCTACACTATGGTCTTTCCTAACCGGGCTCTTCTCTAGCTCACCTAGGATAAGACTCTAACAAAATCTCTTGTGCTTTCAAAGGCCCCAAATCCTACTATATGTACATCCATGGAGTCTACTCACTAATCCCTAAGGGTCGTACAATGTGTATGGTGGGAAAGTGAACTAACACTCCATTCTTTACAAACTATCTGGTTCAGACCAGCAACAACGTAGAACACAAAACTATTTACAAGAATTTCTTGAAATTAAACAAACTAACTATCTAATGCCACACAAAATTCAAAGAACAACTACCCTACATCATGCATGAGTTATAGTGCCAAAACTACTCCATTAAAGCATCACTGTAATACAAAAACCAGAAATTTCACACATAATTCACATATGCTTTCCTTGAATTCAAAAACTTAAACAATATGAAAGGCTTCCAACCTCACTCCAATGCCGAGGCATCCCATTAATAGGGTCACCAAATAGTTATCCTCTTCCTTGGGCCCTTCTTGGTCAGTTGTAGCTCCAACTATCAACATTGTTGAGCAACATTTCAAATGTTGCACAGTTGCAAGACAACCTCTTAGCCCTCTTTGCACCTTACAATAATCCTAAGCCTCCTATTGATCTAAAATCCTATTACACCTACTCAAAGGTCAACATGACCTTCATCTAAACACAACAAAAATGCCAAAATAGATTGCTTAGTTATCCTAGACAAAGTTTTCCTAGACAACCCATGGGTGCTCCTGCACTACTTGGTATATGCATCACGTCATTGATTCCCTTCACTCTTCAATCAGGAAATTAAATTCTAACTCTTCCACGACCAAAAATCTCTACGTGAGAATCATCACCCAAATACACCCTTCCACCAGCATACTTTTCGTACTTTGAGAACCAACCTCTGTGAGAGGTCATGTGAAAGGACACACCTGATTCAATTAGCCAAATATATTTGGATGCCTGAATTTCCAAGGCTGCTATGAAGGTATTTGCTTCCCTCGAAGAAGAATTTTTTTTCTTTTTCTTCTTCTTCTCCTCTTTACAATCTTTCTAGATGTGTCCAGTCTGCCCACAATTCTAACATTTCACGTTGGAATTTTTACCAGGATAATTTGATCTCCCCTCTGACTTGGATTTAGACTTGTATTTTTTCTTGCCTTTCTCCTTTGATCTACCTCAAACAACAAGAGCTTCCTTGGCCATTTCAAAAGATTTCCTCTACATTTCTTCTAACAACAGTGAAACAACCACATCTTCCATCTTGAAAGTGGTTGTTGTACTCTCTATAGCCATAAACAAGTGATCCCATGTGTTAGGAAAAGAACATAATAGGAGCATGCAATGATCCTCATCATCTATTTTCACACCAACATACCCCAACTGAGCAATTATCATGTTAAATGCATTCAAATGATCTGCAACAGATGCTCCTTCCTCCATCTTCAAAGAATACAATTTTTTCCTCAGAAATCCCTTATTTACTAGACATTTCCCCTGATAAATGTCACCAAGATTCTTCCATAAAAAATTTGTTCTCTTCTCTTCATGGACGTTCAAGAGAACTGAATCAGCCAAGCACAGTTTGATCAAAACCTTGGCTTTCTAGTCCATTACATCCCAATAATCTTGTGAGGTTTTTTATGGTTTTTTAGAGGACACTACATCCCATAACTCTTGATCCATGAGAAAATCTTCCATTTTGAGTTTCTACAACTCAAAATTTTCACCGTTGAACTTCTCAATCTCTATTCCTCCATATGTGCTCTATTGGGAATTAGTGTTCACGTAGGTGTTAGTAATTATGTAAATATAGAAAATTAATTACAAATATAACTTTGGATGGGTAGTCATATATATTGTTGAAATAGCAATATATCACGAATAGTTAGCGGTTAGTGTGTTATACTCGTGAATGGTATTCCAGGATATTTATTATAACACCTCCATATTAAATAGGAGGTTGTTTGGCTATGTAAGTGGCTATATATTAGCCATGTATTGAGTTTGGAAAAAACAACACGTACTATTTTTTTTAAAATTATTTTATCTTTTCTATCTTTGCTCATATCTCTTATATGATATGAGAGCAGGTCATGTAGATCGCAATTGAGCTTTCCTTTGACAATGCATTGTTTCTTGGAATCAAATTTGTAGTTAGTAATATAATAGAAGAAGATTCTTTGTTGTGATCTTCAATGGATCCCCTTTGTTAAATCGATGAGCAGTGTTGCAAAATTAATTGTTGTGGCACAAACTTGGAGGCCCTTTGTACAATAGCAACAAATTTGGTGAAGGTCATCATTGATTCTATGCAATAGGAAAGGTGATGATAGATGATGTTGGTGTTGTAGAATATATTGTAGACCGAGATTAACAAAGGTGTGGAGTATCAATTTCATTGATAGTGATTCGAAGTATATTGACCTTTTATGGTGCGACTCACAACATGGATTGGATTTTCACCAAATTTTATATGCTTGAGCACCATGCAATTTTAGAAGATTTAGACAAGTGGCATATTTTTTACTTGATGATCATTGTTTTTTTTATTTTCAAGATGCATCCCTCCTCGAATTCAATAAAGGCTAAGTAGTTTGATAAGCTTGTTTCTGTCTACACCAATGGAATTTATGATTTGTTTAGTTTTGGCCACACATGATCTGGAATAGGCCAAGAAAGTGTTTCCAAACGTGTATCAGTTGGTAGGATGTTGTAGTGATGTAGTCACACATAAATATAAATGGAATACTATGATGTTTGAGGCTAAACGCTATGAATTCATTTGGCATTAGAATGAATTTTTGGGATATGTCTGGTTATTAAAGGCATTATATATAAGTTTTTTGGTAGACGATGCTCATGCTTTCCTTTGAGGTGATTTCTATTTTTTGGATCGGATTCTAATCAGTGAAAGGGCCCACGCATTTTTCCTTAGCTCGTTGGCATTTTTTGTTTAGACTATGTTCTTTGCTTGGATTGGCTCAGCGTCATGACTTGGTGAGGTAAATTTTAATGCACTTGGCATATTCCCTATTGGTGGGCTAGCTCATTCTCTAGTGATGTGAATTTATTGGCCTTCGAGTATCTTCTTTGGATGACACTCGTGGAATTGAGCTCTAGTTTGGAAGCATGTTCCATTGCCTGGCAGCACACTGATCTATTTTCTTTGCTAGGCAATGATGATATCTTGCCTTGGAGCCCTAGTGTATAGTTTTTGGCTTTGAAAATTCAGAGATCGATAATATATGAAGATGGAATTAAGGGCCTTGGTTGAGAAATTTTGTGTCATGGATCAACTTATTCAAAGTGGTGTAGGTAACTCTTTCTCTTTATGCTACGGAGATACGGGCATAGGTGAAGGTGTTGATTTGGGATTGTAGGTTATGTTTTAGGATGTCTTAACAAATATTAGTATATGAAAATCTATGTTTGATTTGATAAGCATCAAGTCATGTTATTAAAAGTACATCTAACAAAATATAGTGTGTTGTCAAAAGCATTGTTGAGTTATTTGTTTTGTGAAAATTTATAAGTGTTGAATACAAATTATCTAATTTATAATTACAGTGCATGATCTATGGTACCCGACACTCCTTGTGAGAATTTCACATCAAGGGTGAGGATATATTCTTTCCTCACAACTAATGAAATGAGTCTCAAAAGATAAATTTTCTAAGTAGCAATTTTTTGAAGGTTGGAGGTATCGGAGGGTGGAGGTCAATTAGTGACCTCTCCTTAGTCACTAGCGATGAGGTTGTCAAATTTCATTAGTGGCAAAGCTATTTTTACCAAAATGACTAAAGACAAGATCGGTTTCTAGGTGGTAGCAGAAATCATCTCATATCATTTGTGATCAGAGTGGCAATGGTCTATAATGGTGGATGCATACGCAACAATGAGGGCTTGGTGTTCAAGCTTCTATGTTATGGGTGGATGTGTATGTCCCCAATCACATTTTTTTGGTTGTATGTGAATGGATTTTTTTTTCCCCATTCCCAAGATGGTGTAAATGATTATAATTGTTTGTCCCTAGTCACATAAGTTTATGATTATGATTCGATGTGTGTGTCCCCAATCGTAATTTTTATGACCAGATGTATGTGTCCCTATTCATACCCTTGATATTGGATAGATTTTTTTGTCCCTATCTAAACTTGATGTAATACCTTGGGTAGATGTGTTATTCCCTATCCTTGGTTCCATGGGTAGAATTGTTTGTCCCTATCCTTGGATGAAAATACAATAAGCATAGTGAGGCTAGTTCCACTATTGCTTGACATGAGTAAATGTGTGTTTCCTTACTCTTATCTTATATTTTTTGGTGAGCTATTGTGTTTGGTTATCAAGTATTGTGATTTACTTTCACCCCATGTTCACACTAAGGGGGGTGTTGGGAATCAGTGTTCAAGTAGGTGTTAGTAATTATGTAAATATAGAAAATTAATTACTAATATAACTCTAGATGGGTAGTCATATACATTGCTGAAATAACAATATATCATGAATAGTTAGTGGTTAGTGTGTTATACCGGTGAATGGTATTCCAGAATATTTGCTATAACACCTCCCTATTAAATAGGAGGTTGTTTGGCTATGTAAGTGGCTATATATTAGCCATGTATTGAGTGTGGAAAAAACATGTACTATTTTATTGTTTAATAAATCTGGATTTTCTATCTCAACTCATATTTCTTATATGCTCACCATCTTAAATTGGCAATAGGTCATCAACTAGATTTCTCTACAAAACTCCCATTGAACAAGATCAATACAAAAAACTCATTTTACTCACAAGGACTACAAAACTGGCCAAGCTCTGATACCAAATGAAAGGAAAGAAGAGTGTAGAATATGCCTTCCTAATGCTAATATTTAGAAGAGATACAAAAAAATCAAAACTTGCAATGATATAACATAAAGATATGCATACATGAATAACAAAATAGACAATAAAGAATGAATACCAGATCTTACATGGGAAAACCCTTACAGGAAAAAAACCCACACACCAAAGAAGAGATCTCTTATATTACAATAAAATATAAATTACATACAAGTTACAGAGCTATGCTCTTTCAGGTGTTAATACACAGAGTGAATCTCGTAGGAGTTTCTTTACAATCACTTCGATCATCTTGCTCCTCAATGCACCACTCCATTACATACAATCTTCTCAAGCGTTATGAGAAAGCCAATGTTCCAACTTCCATACCATACAAAGAGTCACTAACAAACTTAATCGTCACTACCTTCTGCCTTCGTCAAAGTCTTATCATAATTTTGAAGGGACAAGCCTCAAGGTCTTGTCAATACCGTATTGTCTCCTCAAACACTCCCTTCCCATCATTCATCACCATTACCCCATCATTCCAAATCTTAACCGTAATACCACAAAGCCTTTGTTAACTAGCCATGGGACTGTGGTTTGCTTCTACCATTTTGTTTGACCACCGCAACACTACAACCACTTAGACTGACCTTCACTGGATAGTAGGTTCACTGCTATACCACAAGCTACCTCTTAGACCATTGTAGCATGGTGGGATAACACCCGCTCTACCACCATCCAATTCATGGACCATTGTGGGGTGGTGGTATGGCCCCACACACCTACACAGGCTGATGAAGACTGCCATGGGATGGTGGGTATGTTGCGGCCATTTGTCCTTGATGACATTTGGCTTACTTTGGATAGGTGTATGTGTTACGAAGTTTGCAAGCTGGCAGTTGTTTTAAGAAGGTTCTTTGACTTTTTCCAAGGCTTATGATGTTGTTGGTTGCACTCACTTGTTTTTGTTCACGGACTTGAAGACAATATCATTATTTGTTAATATTGGTTTTTGACTTAGTATGCACAACCAAACCCTAGCCTCTTTTGTTGTAAGGCAAACATGTTCAGTTGATTTTGTATTGCTCCTTCAGTGACAGGTATCTGATGGGCATTTGTTTGCTATGATGAACACCTCACAAACGGAAAAATGGTTGAGATATTTCGTTGGAAAAATGTTTAATTTTCTTATGCTTGGTGACTGGCCGCCATGACAGTTATTCCATTTTTTTTTTGTTTTTCAGTTCTTGCAATACTGTTTTTCTTTTCTTCACAATTAGTTGTGATGAGCTGTTGACTGGGGTTTAAGAAAAACTCGAACGTTTTCATTTTGTATGGTAAAATATTGTTTTCTCCATATCTGGTAGAGTATGTTTCTAAGAGAAAATAGATCTTTCATCTATCTTAGTTGGGTGAACATTTTTTGTTAAGGAATTCGTTGAAGGTTTGTTTTGGTACAAATCCTGTTTAATAGTTATGGGTTTCTTGATGTAACTATTTTATGTTATCTTCAAAAATAGAAACTGAAAGTCATATAAATAAGTTGAAAAGGAAAGAGGTAGATATATGAAAAAGAGAGATGTTTGTGTTGCAAGAGTTTTGTAAACGAAGCAAAAGAGTTTTGCTTTGCTAACTCTGGTTTTTCAAAACAAAGATATAGTTTTGGTTTATTTTTTTGTGAAGAACATAGATGAACTGAGTTTCTACACTGTAATTGTTATCATTGCATGATATTGTTTTGTACAGTGGAGATTTTAGGATTGCACATACAGTGCAGTTGTAAGGTCCTTACTCTGAAAGAGAATACTACATGTAAGAGATGTTTCGAAAGAGGTTTTGATACTCCTATTAAAGTTGGTGCTTCAAGTTTTTTAAAGGACTGAGTTGGTGCTCAGAATATTGATGTAATCCTTTGTTTTAAGATAAAGCCTTTAATTGGAGTGGTTTTTCTACCCCTGGAGGGTTTTCCTCTCGGCATTCATGTGTGTCTATGTTATATTTGTTTCTCAATCTATTCTTCTTGTTTATACTAAAAATTGTTAGTCAGTCAATGCTCTGATACATGTTCTTGCACAATATGTTGTCTTTGCTTCATGGTGAAATTATGATTCTTTAGTCTGCTGGAAAATGAAAGAATTTGTCTTGTTTTGTAATTTGAACAGTGATGTTATAGTCTGAAGCTTCTATCTCTCTAATTGGTTATGCTTTTGCTGATTTCAATCTATATGGTTTTTCAAATAGCATTTGCTTTGACATAAGAGTCTATATAAACTGGTGTATTTTGTTTTTATAAGAGTATTTTAACAACCCTGATTCACCCCCCCCCCTCTCAGTGTTGTTCCACTTCCAACAAGTGGTATCAGAGCATAGGGTCCTTTGTCAGGTTTCCCAACCTAGGATTTTTTATGGTCTTGGAAGTTTGTTTAAAATGTCTCAAGCTCATGAAGGTACTTCTATGACAAGAGCTCCATTATTTGATGGAACAGATTATGTGTTCTGGAAGATCAGAATGGAAACATATTTGACTTCTATAGATCTTGATGTATGGAGTATTGTTTTAACTGGTTACACTGTGCCAACTACTCTTCGCACATCTTCTTATGAGAAAAAAAATTATGAAACCAATGCTAGAGCAAAACATGCTCTCTTGTGTGCCTTGACTAAAGATGTGTTTATCAAGGTTATGCACTGTAGTTCTGCTAAGGAAATTTGGGATAAACTGGAAACTATTTATCAGGGTAATGAAAAAGTAAAACAGTCAAAAGTTCTCACACTCAAACATCAATTTGAAGAAATTAAAATGAAGGATGATGAAAGAATAGCTGATTATTTCTTAAGGGTTGATGAAATTGTTAATGCTATGAAAGGTTTAGGAGAGGAGGTAAAGGAGTTTGATGTTGTCACTAAGGTTATTAGAACTTTACCAAATAAGTTTGAAGCTAAAATTGCTACTCTTGAAGAAAAGAAGCATTTTGACCAGCTGACTCTAGATAGCTTACAAGGTACTTTAACTGCCTATGAAATGAGAATTAACAAAAATATTTCTACTGGTAAAGAAACTACCTTTAAGACAGAAAAGAAAACTTTATCAGATGATAGTGATTCTAATTTGTCTGATTCCAAAGAAGCTCTTCTTGTTAAGAAACTGAAAAAGAAGTATAAAGGTAAGATGCCTTTTAAATGTTTTACTTGTGGCAAACCTAGACATTTTGCTATGAAATGTCCTTATGCTGATCAATCTTATGAAGATGAAAAACTAGAAAGACAATTTAAGAAAAATACTTACTATCCTAAAAACAAGTTTAACTTTCAACTGAAGAAAAGTCTTTTTTCAAAAGAAGATTCAGATTTTGAGACTGATGGTTCACTTGATGAAGACTTGACTTTGTTTATGGCTAAAATTGAAACTCAAAAGGTCTCAAACAAGGAATCAAAAGAAATACCAAATAAAGAATCTAAAAAATTGTCTGAAGTAGAAAACTGTGAGATTGAGTTACTTTGTGCTCTTAAATAGATAAACATGTTAAAGAAACTTATTGTTTCTCAAGACCATAATTCAGTTAGAGACCTTAGTTCAGATAGTTTGGTCACTGGTTTAAAAATTGAGCTTGATGATTCAAAACAATTGGTGAATACTCTTTAGTCTGTTCTTATTGATAAAGATAGAGAGATTCAAACTCTTGAACAACAAGTTGTCAATTTTAAAAAACAAGTGGAAGGTTATGAAAGTACTATTCACTTGAATGAGATACTTGGAAAACAAAAACAACACAAAGATATGACTGGTATTGGATTCAATTCTAGTGAATGTTCAAAGCCTTTACATCAGAACTTCAAGGCAGTTGAGAAGAAGTAGTCATTTGAGCATCAACGAACCAATTTCAGGTTTAATGCTTTCTTTCATGGTTATTGTTTCTTTTGCAATAAGTTTGGACACAAAATAAGCAACTACAGAATAATGATGTCTAGAACACCTAGATTTGGTCACAAATAGTTCTTTGGTTTTTCTAATACTGTTAGGTGTTTCACTTGCAATTCTATTGGTCATACATCTAAGCAATGCAAACAAGGTAAATATATCTCTGACAAAGTTTGGAGACCCAAATTTGTTCAAAACATAGAACAATCAATGCTTGTCCAAACAGCTCTTCTTTCAAGAAGGAAGACTTTATGGGTTTTGGACAGTGGCTATTCCAATCACATGATAGGTGATAGAAACATTTTTATCAAGCTTGAAGATTATTCAGGAGGTTTTGTGAAATTTGGTGATAGTACAGGAACTGAGATTAAAGGTAAAGGTTCTTTGCTTTTAAATGATGACACTCCTATCTATGATGTGTATTATGTTGATGGTCTTAAACACAATCTTTTAAGTGTTAGTTAGATTTGTGACAATGGTTATAATGTTATATTCCACTCACAAGATTGTGCTATAAAAAATAAATCAAGGAAAACAGTTGCAACTAGTTTACGGACACAAGGTAATGTTTATAATCTTCTTGATTCTTCTAATCATGAATGTAGTGAAGGAATATGTCTCATGGGTCAAACTGAAGAAAATTGGTTGTGGCATAAGCGGTTAGAACATGTTAACTTTGATAATCTGGTTAGGATCAGCAAAAACCAGAATGTTAGAGGATTGCCTATTCTACACAAACCTGAAAATATTTTTTGTAAGGAATGTTTACGAGGTAAACAAACAAAGGTTAGTTTTAAATCCAAGGAACATGCTTAAACTAAACCTTTGCAGCTTGTACACACTGATTTGTGTGGTCCAACTAGAACAAGATCTATAAATGGTGAACAGTATTTTATGTTGTTTGTAGATGACTATACTAGAATGGTATGGGTAACATTTCTCAAAAATAAGTTAGAAGCATTTGATAGATTTAAAAATTTTTGAGAGATGGTTGAGAAAGAAGCTGACACAAAGCTTAAATGCTTACGATCAAACAAAGGAGGTGAGTTTACTTCTCAAGAATTTATAGATTATTATGAGAAACATGGTATAAAACATCAATATGCTGCCGCAAGAACTCCTCAACAAAATGGAGTTGTTGAGAGGAAAAACAAAACAGTAAAAGAAATGGCAAGAACAATGTTAGATGAAGCAAAACTACCAGACAAATACTGGAAAGAAGTTGTTCATATAGCTTTTTATACTCTAAATAGGATACAAATTAGAGTGAAGTCTAATTTCACTCCTTATGAACTTTGGCATGGTAAATCAGCTTTAGTTAAATACTTCCAAATTTTTGGTTGTAAATGTTTTATTAAACGTGATGATGAAAATTTGGGCAGTTTTCAATCTAGATCAGATGAAGGTATATTTATTGGGTACTCTACTCATAGTAAAGCTTACAGGTGCTACAATAAAAGGCTAAATAGAATTTTTGAATCTGTTAACGTAAACTTTGATGAAAATTTGCTTCTTAATGATGAGCCTGTGTAGGATTGTGACGAGGAACCTTTGTTAGGCCTTGACATTAATCCTAAGTCTGATGAAACAAATAATGTTCCATAGGAGGATGCTTCAAGTTCTAAGACAGTAACTTCTCCAAAGCCACCCTATAGGATTGTTTTTAAAAATCATCCTCAAGATCTGATCATTGGGGATGGTAATGTTGGGATTTTAACAAGAAGAAAAGCTAAATTTGATGAGCAAGCACAGATTGCTGAACATTTCTGTTTGATAACTGATTTTGAGCCTAAAGTTGTTTCTGATGCTTTAAATGATGAGTGTTGGTTGAAAGCTATGCAGGAAGAGATTAGCCAAATTAAGAAGAATAAGACTTGGGAGCTCATCCCAAGACCTGATGATAAGAATGTTATTGGAGGCAAATGGGTGTTTCGTAACAAGTTGGATGAGTGTGGCAAATTAATAAGGAATAAAGGAAATTTTGTGTGCAAAGGATATGCTCAACAAGAAGGTATAGACTTTGGTGAAACTTATGCACCTGTTGCTCGTATTGAATCAATTAGAATTTTCTTAGCATACTCTTGTTTCAAGAATTTTAATGTTTACCAAATGGATGTGAAAACTACATTCTTAAATGGTTATCTTGATGAAGAGGTATATATGGAACAACCAAAAGGATTTGTTGCAAAAGACAAAGCTAATCATGTTTACAGATTAAGAAAGGCTTTGTATGGTCTTAAACAAGATCCTAGAGCTTGGTATTCTAGGTTGGATGCACATTTAACAACAAGTGGTTTCAAAAGAGGAGGTGTTGATAGTAATCTCTATGTTAGAATTGAAAGTGATGATGTTCTAGTTCTTGAGGTCTATGTAGATGATATAATATTTGGTTGCAATAACGATGCTTTGTCTAAGATGTTTTCAAAGATTATGGAATCTGAATTTGAAATGTCAAATTAAGGTGAACTAACATTCTTTCTTGGACTCCATGTTTTATAGCTTGAACAAGGAATATTTTTGTCACAAACAAAATATGCCAAAGAAACATTATTAAATTTTCAAATGAATTATTGTCATCCTGTAAGCACACTTATGGTAATTGGTTGTAAGTTTTCTAAAACTGATGATTCTCCTGATGTTGATCAAACAGAGTATCGGTCAATGATTGGTAGCTTACTATATTTAACTGCTTCTAGACCGAACTTAATGCATGTTGTATGTATGGTGTCTAGATTTCAATCTACACCAAAACAATTTCATCTCATGGTTGTAAGAAGGATATTCAAGTATATCTAGGGTACTCTTGATTTTGGTTTATGGTATCCATGAAATAATGACTTTACTTTGACAACATTTACTGATGTTGATTGGGTTGGTTGTTTAGATGACAGGAAAAGCACTAGTGGTGATGCATTTTATCTTGGTGATTGTCTTGTTGCTTGGAATAGTAAAAAACAAGATTTAGTTTCTCTGTCAACTGCCGAAGCTTAATATATTGCAGCTACTTCTTGCTGTACTCAGCTTCTTTGGATGGCACAAACATTATCAAACATGGGTATTGAGGTTGCTAAACCAATTTCTATTTTTTGTGATAACACAAGTGAAATTAACTTGTCTAAAAATCCTATTATGCACTCACAAACTAAGCATATTGCCATCAAATTTCATTTTCTGAGGGAAAAGGTTTTGGCTAATGAAATAACAATGCAGTATGTTTCCACTCAAGCACAAGTGGTAGATATCTTCACAAAGCCTTTGGATAAAGAATTTTTTGAAGGACTTCGTTCTCAGTTGGGATTTATCTATCAATCATTGCTCACTTAAGATCCATTTTTTTTTGAGGGGGAGTTTTTCAGCTCTCTAAGCAGTTTCTTGCTGCTTTCCATGGTTTTGTTGCCTCATGTTCTCTTTTCAGCTATCTCTTTCTATTGGTTTTTCATTGTTTGTCCTTGTGACAAAAAGGGGGAGAAATTCTTTGGTTTCAATATGGTTTTTGATCCTCATGTTTTGTTTTGGTTTCAGTGGTATGGTATCACATTGTGGTTTGGAATTGTTTGGCAATGGTACATTTTGGTTATGCTATCACATTGTGGTTTGGCAGTGGTCCATTTTGGTAATGGTATCACATGGCTCCTATGTTTTTGATGTGATGGTTTGAGGTTTTGAGCTTCGACTTTGATTTGTTGGTTTTTGCCATCAAGGACAAAGGGGGAGTTTGTTGCAGTCATTTTTCCTTGATGACATTTGGCTTACTTTGGATAGGTGTATGTGTTATGGAGTTTGAAAGCTGGTAGTTGTTTTAAGAAGGTTCTTTGACTTTTTCCAAGGCTTATGATGTTGTCGGTTGCACTCACTTGTTTTTTTTTACGGACTTGAAGACAATATCATTATTTGTTAATATTGGTTTTTGACTTAGTATGCAGCGGATTTCAATCATTATGTTGTTTTTTCCTAAAGGGTTCGTTGGTAAAGGAACTAGGGCATTACTATGTTTTGTGTTTATCATTTTGATACACAGTCAAACCCTAGCCGCTTTTGTTGTAAGGAAAACATGTTCAGTTGATTTTGTATTGCTCTTTCAGTGACAGGTATCCGATGGGCATTTGTTTGCTGTGATGGACACCTCACAAACGGAAAAATAGTTGAGGTATTTCGTTGGAAAAACGTTTAATTTTCTTATGTTTTGTGACTGGATGCAATGACAGGTATTCCATTTTTTTTTGTTTTTCAGTTCTTGCAATACTGTTTTCTTTTCTTCACAGTTAGTTGTGATGAGTTGTTGACTGGGGTTTAAGAAAAACTCAAAGGTTTTTGTTTTGTATGGTAAAATATTGTTTTCTCCATATCTAGTAGAGTATGTTTCTAAGAGAAAACAGATCTTTCATCTATCTTAGTTAGGTGAACGTTTTTTGTTAAGGAATTCGTTGAAGGTTTGTTTTGGTACAAATCCTGTTTAATAGTTATGGTTTCTTGATGTAATTATTTTTTGTTATCTTCAAAAATAGAAACTGAAAGTCATATAAATAAGTTGAAAAGGAAAGAGGTAGATATATGAAAAAGAGATATGTTTGTGTTGCAAGAGTTTTGTAAACGAAGCAAAAGAGTTTTGCTTTGCTGACTCTGGTTTTTCAAAACAGAGATGTAGTTTTGGTTTAATTTTTTGTGAAGAACAAAGATGAACTGAGTTTCTACACCGTAATTGTTATCATTGCATGATTTTGTTTTGTACAGTGGATATTTTAGGATTGCACATATAGTGTAGTTGTAAGGTCCTTACTTTGCAAGAGAATACTACATGTAAGAGATGTTTGGAAAGAGGTTTTGATACTCCTATTGAAGTTGGTGCTTCAGGTTGTTTAAAGGTCTGAGTTGGTGCTTAGAATATTGATGTAATCCTTTGTTTTAAGATAAAGCCTTCAAGGCAAATTGGAGTGGTTTTTCTACCCCTAGAGGTTTTTCCACTCGGCATTCCTGTGTGTCTATGTTATATTTGTTTCTCAATCTGTTCTTCTTGTTTATATTGAAAATTGTTAGTCAGTCAATGCTCTGATACATGTTCTTGCACAATATGTTGTCTTTGCTTCATGGTGAAATTATAATTCTTTTGTCTCCTAGAAAATGAAAGAATTTGTCTCATCTGGTAATCTGAACAGTGATGTTATAGTCTAAAGCTTCTATCTCTCTAATCGGTTATGCTTTTGCTGATTTCAATCTGTATGGTTTTTCAAACAACATTTTTCTTTTCCATAAAAGTTTGTATAAACTGGTGTGTTTGTTTTTAAAAGAGTTGTTTAACAACCCTGATTCACCCCCACCTCTCAGTGTTGTTCCACTTCCAACAGGGTAACACCACCAACCTGCACCCCTCTTAGTTTCACCTTGTGGTACTACAGTAAAGACCAAATTTAAAACTTTTAGAAGTTTGAGTTTGATGGCAACTAAGCTAGGGTTTTAACAATGAGTTTGAGAAACACATTCTCAACAATTCGATGTATACAATAGTTTGAACTAGACTATATATAGCTCAAGTAGTGGGAGTTCTAACCAATTTTATGTCTAACCTTGGTAGAGAGCTTATGAGAGCCATTTTATACCATATTTTATCATTTTTCCTATCCCATTTAACCCATTTTCATATTCCAATTCTATTCCATTTTACCACCTTTTTCTACATATGGTTTAATATATATAATTAATTTACTTAATTTAGTTTTAGATAAAATATGTTAATAATAAATATTAGATTGTATATTTTTTTCCATTATGTTAAGACAATAAATTCTACAACATGAGGAGGAGAATGCAGATTTCCTTTTTTCCGTGGATGCATCTACTAGCAAATTAATTCCAATTATAAACATTACTAAAGCAATTATGTTCTCCTAAAATATTTTGGTTATCTAGTTATAACCAATTAATGTTTAGTTTTAATTATGTGGATAAATTGTTCTCATTCCAAAATTAATATTCTATTTTATTGTAACTATGAGCTAAATAAGCTCCTCCATTTTAGGCTGATTTGTTATCAAGCTAAACAATTCAATGTAAATCATTGGATTCAAACCATGAAATTAAAGGCAACAATAGAATGGAGGAAATGAGAATAACAAACAACAAAAATATGTTTCACATCCCATGCATTATATAGAAAGAGATGGGTGTGAGAAGGGGGCAACATAATATAGACGAGAAATAGTGAAAGGTAGATTTTGTATCATCTTTTGATAATTCAAACCATGTTTTCCATGATCAAACCAGTGTAGAAAGGCATTTTCTCTTTCATCGCCAGTGTACTGAGGAGGTAGGGCCCACTTCTTGGGATGTCTAGTGATTTCTGTAATTTTAGTAGTGTGTTCTTTTTGTTTTTGTTTTGAGTGTTTATTATTATTTGATGTTTATGATTTAAGTTAATTTTTATTTGATGCTTACGATTTAAGTTATCTTTGTTAACTATTATTTACTCTTTAAATTGTACTGTGATTTTTAGATCAGAATATTTTAAGCTATGGATTTAAATTCTGAATTTATTATAAATCATTGTTGTTCCTATCATAGACTATTTAGCTCCTATAGAAAACTATTATACAAAGATTTTATAATAAATCTTATCATAGATTTCTTGTAGCAGTTTTTAGTAGATTTACTATAGAAATTTTGAATGAGAGTTTTGATTTTGTAGTTGCATTTCATCCACACTCACCTCACTACTTAAAAACCTTATGCATATAGCCATGACAATTTTTGCAAGTTTACACCCTCGGATTGACACTTAAACCAAACTACATTTTATTATTAAATATTTAATCTATTTCATTATTTACCCCAGTTTTGGCCTATCAAGAGCATTGGAATTTTGTTAAGAGGGTGTTTAGATATTTGTGAAGTACTTTTGATTATTGTTTTATTTATCGTGGTATTGACGATGTGGACAAGTCATTGGACATATAGGGATTTGTTGATGCAGATTGGGTAGGTGACTTGGATAGTCAAGGATCCACCAGTGGCTATATATTTAATTTGTTTGGAAGAGCAATGATTTGGATGAGTAAGAGGCAGCCCATAGTTTCATTTTCCACCACTAAATCAGAGTATACGGTTGCTACGCATGCCTCTAAGGAGGTGGTATGGTTACAGAGGCTTGGTAATGGCATTGGTTGTTGAAGGATCTAGAACAAGTGGTGATATATATAGTCTAAGGGATGTCAATGGGAGAATTCTTCTGGGACAAGAAAGTGAATGTTGATTGTGGAATAAGAGAATGGGTCACATCAATTTTGGCAATCTTGTGAAGGTCAACTCATTGCATGTCATAAGAGACATGCCTAAAATAATCAAGCTTGTAAGTACTATGTGAAAGGAATTTTAGTTTGGTAAGAAGACGAGGATAAGTTTCAAGTCTAAATAATATTGAGCCAAAATAAATAAGGTGTCCACCTTTTAGGAGATGAAAATTTGGGACCTATTTCACACTTTATCTCATTAGGAATGTAGGCTCCTCAACCAAGTGACTTGATTGAGGAAATAAGGACTAGTGGTTTCCTATTGTAATTAGATGGGGTTCACCATTAAAATTAAGCTTCAAAGGAGAAATTCAAGCATTCATGCACAAAAACTTAGAAACTTAAAGACATGAAAGCATTAAACCAAATTAACAAATAGAAACTAGATAGAAAGGAATCTGGTAAACTGGTGAATTCCGAGAAAAATGTGCAACTCTGAAATTCTACTTTTTCAAGTGCACTGGGATTGATTCGCCAAGCTGGGTGATTTAGTCCTATTCCAAGAATTTGGGAAGAATCTGGAATCTTTTGGTGAATGTTTAGGATCTACAAAAAACTAGTAAAAAGGTTGTACTAGGACTCATACTCCCAGAGGGGCGATTTAGTCCCAATATTAGGGTTTGATTGATATTTCTATTGCCTCTAGAGATCTTTTGTAGCTTTCTTCTTGTTTGATCTTCAAGTCCAAAAAGTTTGAATTCTAGCATGTAGGTGAGTTTTCGTGAATATGCCAACTTCTTGACAACTTTCTCCAATATTTCTCTTCAATGAATCTTCAACCTAAATCTGCAAATCACACATCAAAGAGAGGGAAAAAAAATTGTTATGTTAGGGAATGGGGGTTTGCCTCGGTCAAAACCTGTTTTGGTAATTAAACCTTGAAATGAAATGAAATAGCATGAAGGAATGATGAATGAACAATATGAAATGTTGTAACTCACTCAACACTTGAAATAAAGGTTGCAAAATTGTGTGAAATGGCTCCAATGGATATGGATCTTGACTCTTGATCATGATATGAGATAATATCTTTGAATGCTTTCTTGAATCATGAAACCTACATCACAAATGTTAGCTCACAAACACACTATTGCATGAATGAAGGTATAGTAATTGATGTCAACTGGTTAATTGGCTATCAACTAGCTGTTTTGATTGATATCACGGATGTAGGTAGTTGGCTTTATGTGTCGAGGATATTGAGAACATTCTAATGAGGAAAGGTTGCAGGTTTTTCGTGGTTGCTCTGTATTTTTCTTTGATTTTTACTCGGGTATGTTTGTGTGGTTTAGATATGTTGATCATGGTTGTTGGAAGCTACTATATCTAGATTTTTGGCTTTTGATTCATTGTACAATGTGAGTTATGTTCATTAGTTGTGAACTATGGTTTTCTATGTATCTAGCTGAGGTTTGAGAGAAACATTGTTGGTCTAGATTTATTTTTGGTTGAGTCTTATGACTTGTGGTTCTAAATTTAAGCTATTATGATCATGTTGAAGATAATTTTAGCATTTGGAAAGATTGGATCATGCTAAGGGTTGTGTGTGCTTAATTTTTCTATGTTTTTTACACTGGTTTGGTTGACCTTGTGTTGAACACTACTTTCGAAGTTCATGAAGAATGTTGGGACTTATTTGGGTCCTCATCAAGCGTTTGTTTGGGTTGCCCTCATTCTAATTCCACCCTAGGATATTTGGTGCCAACCTAATTTGAATTTCATAATGTATGGCCAACTTTGGATATGTTTCAAAGTTGAAGATTGTATAAATACAGGATAAGTTATTGGTGAAAGCTAGTATAAAGAGATAAGTGCAAATAAATAGAGAAGACAGATGTGAAATAGATGCAAAAAAATGTGTGTATGTGATGCGAGTGTGGTAGATTAGTGTGAATTCTAAATGTTGAGTTTCTAGATGCAGCAAACTGAAGGTGTACTCTATCATTCATACATGTCTACAAGTGTTTGAGTGAATTGTGGTGGAAATATCTATTGCATTGAGATTTTCTTCTCTCTGTAACATATCTCTTCTATATTCTTTGTATCTCTATGGCAGTGAGCCCCTTGGGTGGTTAACCCTTCCTAGAAAATGAGTCCTAATTCGAAAAGTTAGTCTTGTTTTGGTAGTGATCCTTTTTCTAGTAGTGAGCCTTTTGTAATCGGTTTTGATATTCTTTATATTTTGAGCTAATCCTCACCAATTTTTTTCCCTCATTGGGTTTTCTATGTAAATCTAGTATTACTATGTTTATGTGATGCTTTCTCAGTTTCTACCCTTGTTCTACAACTGATTCACCCCCCTCTCATTTGTCTTTTTCAACAATTGGTATCAGAGCTTGGTTCCTTGGAGAAGAGATTAACCACTTAAGGAAGGTTCGGGATGGCAAGAAAAATCACTTTTGAGTATCTAAAGTTCAATGGAACTAATTATGCTATCTAGAATATACGGATTGAATAATATTTGGAGTATTATGGATATGATGTGGAGAAAGCTTACAAGACTGCTTACACTCGTCCTGCTAATGGTCCAAGTACAGTTGATGAAATCAAGGAACATGAAGCAAATAATAAGGTGAAGTTCATTTTGAATAATAGTCTTACACTTCTTGAGTTGATTAAAGTTCAAAATTTGAAGACTGCTAAAGAAGTCTAGGATGCCCTAGAAAAGGCACATGAAGGAGATGAAAGGGTCAAAGAGGCAAAGTTGTAGAATTTTGAGACATGGTTTGAGATACTACATATGTCTAAAGATGAGAATGTTAAATCCTATGTACAGAGATTGGATGAGATAGTAGATGGAATGTGAGGACTTGGTGCTATAATAGATGAATCCAAGATTGTAAAGAATATTCTTAGAACTCTCCCTAATGCATATAGTGAAAAGGTATGTTCTATTGAAGAACATATAGACTACAAGACTTACACTAAAGATCAATTATTGGGAACTCTAACATATTATGAGATGAGAAAGCCAAATTTGAGAAATGGATCCAAATCAGAAACTACTTTTAAGGCTACAAAAGTTGAAGATCCAAATGAAGAAAATCTTTATGAAGTAGAAGCTAACTTTGTAAGGAGGATGAGGAATGGCTCTGACAAGTATGAAGGTGAGATACCATTTAAATGCTTTAGTTTTGGAGGAATAGGTCATTATGCTCCGAGATGTCCGGAAAGAGCTAAGAGGAATAAACAAAGATTTAACAAAGAAAAAGAAGGTAAGAAGATCAACAAAGCATATTATTTGAATGAGGATGCTAGCATTTATGATGAAGATTCTGGCTATGGATATCTTGATGACAATGAATTATTGTTCTTGGCTATAAAAGATGAACCTACTTTTGATAACTCTAAAAAAGAGGTGAAGGAATGTCCTTTGAAGAAAGAGAAAGATGAAGGTATTTTAATCTCTTCCCTACATGCTAAACAAGAAAAAAAACTGTTGGGTTATTGACAGTTGTTCACATCATATGACTAGTGATAAGAGTAAGTTTGTTAAACTTAAAAATATAATGGAGGCTTAGTTATGTTTGGAGATGATATTGGTGCTAAAATTTGTGGGATAGGTTCAGTAAGTATTGATGGAAAGAATTATATTAATGATGTCTACTATGTTAAGGGTTTAAGGCATAATCTTTTGGGTGTTGGATAGATGTGTAGTAAAGGATATAATCTTGTATTCAAGTATGAAATATGTGAAATCAGGAAAGACTTTGGAATAGTAATTGTTGCAGGAAATAAATCTGAAGGAAATATATATCAACTTAATGGTGTTGATGGATGATGCTTTATGACTCAGATTAATGACAGTTGGCTATGGCATCAGAGAATTTTTTAAATGAATTTTGATAACCTGGCAAGGATTAGCACAGTACAAGCCATGAGAGATTTACCAAGGATTACAAAGCCTGATAATGCTATTTGCAGGAATTGCTAGTTTGGAAAGAAAGCAAGAAATTATTTCATATCAAAGGAACAATCTACTACTGGACTACTAGATTTAATTCATATAGATCTCTATGGTCCTACAAGAGTGATAATTCTACAATGTGAAAGGTACTTTATGCTTTTGATTGATGATTACTCTAGGTATACATGGGTTACATTTCTTAGAGAAAAATCTAATAGATTCAAGAAATTCAAAGCCATGGTTGAGAATGAAGTAAAGTTGGGGATAAAATACTTAAGGTCTAACATAGGTGGTGAATTCGCCTCCCATGAGTTTAATATGTATTGTGAAGTACATGGAATAAAAATACAATTATCTACTCTGAGAACTCCTCGGTAGAATGGAGTAGTTGAAAGAAAAAATAGAACAATTCAAGAGGTTGCTAGATCAATAATTACTGAGGCTAGTTTATTGAAATTTTACTGGACATCTAAGCTATTCACACTATTTTTTATTTATTCAATCGAGATTTAAGCAAAATGGAATTGTTGAAAGAAAGAACAAAAAAATTCAAGAAGAAGCTAGATCAATTATTATTGAGGCTAGTCTACTAGAAGTTTACTGGAGAAAAGCTATTCACACTATTTTTTATGTATTCAATCAAGTTCAAGAAAGATATGTGAAGACAAATCATTCAAAAAATTATATCATTGGAGACAAAACAAAAGGAGTATTGATAATAAGCATAGCTACTATTGCTGAGTAAATATGTGTTTACTTTCTCAAATTGAACCGAAGACTATAAGTGAAGCATGCAAAGATAAGCATTGGATTGAAGCTATGAAAGAATAACCGATGCAGATTGAGAAGAAACAAACTTGGAAATTGGTCCCTAGACTGACAAATAAAAACATAATTGGATCAAAATGGGCATTCAAAAACAAGTTGAATGAGAATGGAGAAGATATCAGAAACAAAGCAAGGCTTCTGTGTAAGGGATACTCACAAGTAGAAGGAATATATTTTCAAGAGACTTTTTCTTTGGTTGCAAGAATGGAAGCTATCAAGATGTTCTTAGTGTTTGTTTCTCATAAATATTTCAAGGTCTATCAAGTGGATGTTAAGTTTGTAATTTTGAATGGTGAGCTAGAAGAAGAGGACTACATGGAACAAATGAAAGGATTTCAGTTTTCAGATCAACTGGATATGGTTTACAGATTGAAGAAAATTTTATATGGATTGAAGCAAGCTCTTAAATCTTGGTATGCAAGGTTAGACAAGTATTTGACTTAGCAAGGTTTCAAAAAAGGTACGAGAGATAGTAATCTATATTTTAAAATTAGAAATGACAAAATCTTGATTATGGTTGTATATGTTGATGATATTATCTTTGGAGGAAATGAAGCTATGTGTAAGATTTATGTGGAAGAAATGCAATAAGAATTTGAGATGACCATGTTTGGTGAGATGAATTTCTTTCTTGGGCTAAAAATTAATCAAATAAAGAAAGGGATTTTTGTTTCACAATCAAAGTATGTGAGAGATATGTTGAAGAAGTTTGCTATGGATGGTTCCAAACTGGTATGCACTCCCATGGTGACTAGTTGCAAATTAGGTAAAGATGATGATTCACCTAAGGCTGATTAGAGAAAATATAGATCTACGATTGGTGGATTGTTGTATTTGACTGCTACTAGATTGAGTATTATGCATGCAGTCTGTCTTGTGGTTAGATTTCAAGAAGATCCTAAGGAAACACATGTTGATGTTGTTAAAATAATATTTAGATATTTGAATGGAACTCTAGATTATGGCTTATGGTATCCTAGGGATATTGAATTTACACTAAGTTCTTATATAGATATAGATTAGGTTGGATGTGTAGATGACAGAAAAGGTAGAAGTGGTGGTGCATTTTTTCTTAGTTGCAGATTTGTGGCATGGTTGAGTAAAAATAAAGATTCAATTTACTTATCTATTGCTAATGTTGAGTATATTTTTGTTGCATCTTGTTGTACACAAGTTTTATGGATGAAACAAACATTGAAAGATATCAAAGTAATGTATGATGATCCTATTTCTATATTCTGTGATAATAAAAGTGTGATTAACATTTCAAAGAATCTAGTGATGCACTCGAGGAAAAAGCATATATCTATCAGGTATCACTTCTTAAGAGAGAAGGTTGTGAGGAATGAAGTTAACCTTGAGTATGTACCTATTAAGGATCAAAGTGTTAATATATTTATGAAGGCTCTTCCTAAAGATACTTTTGAGTGTCTCTGAGAGAAGTTAGGGGTGATTTCCTCTCCTTTCTTGAACTAGATTCATATGTAGATGCATTATTTTGGTGGTTCTATGGATCTATCTTTCTTTTGGAATGATGTTTTGGTGGCTACCTCTCAGGGGGAGTAGGCAGTGTCATGTTTTGTCATTAAAAGAGTATTATATTTTTAATGTCAAAGGGGAAATCAATGTAAAATATCATTTGTCTTTGCCATTGATGTCAAAGAGGGAGATGAGAAGATGTGAGATGAGGAAGATGTTAAAAAAAAGAGTATCTACTAAGGGAGAGAAACATAAGCAAAGTTCATGAAAAGTATGTCTAGAGCTAGTGTTTTGTCTTTGATGGTTTTTCACATGTTTTTCCATCAATGAAAAAGGGGGAGATTGTTGCAAGAATGAAGGTGTTGTCATTGATGTCAACTGGTTAACTGGTTATCAATTGGTTTCTATTTTCATTGATATCATGGATGCAGGTAGTTGGTTTTATATGTCAAGAATATTGAGAAAATTGTAATGAAGAAAGGTTGAAGGTGTTCAATGGTTGCTCCATATTTTTCTCTAGGTTTGCTCCTATATTTGTGTGGTTCAGATATGTTGATCATGGTTGTTAGAATCTTCTATATCCATATTTTCAGCTTCTAATCATTGTATAGTGTGAGTTATGTTCACTAGTTGTGAACTGTGTTTTCTATGTATATGGCTAAGGTCCAAGAGAAATGTTGTTGGTCCAGATTTCTTTTTGGTTGAGTCTTATGACTTGTGGTTCTAGAGTTAAGCTATTATGATCATGTTGAAGATAATTTTGGTGTCTAGAAAGATTGGATTGTGTTCAGTTTTTGTGTGCTTAATTGTTCTATGTGTTTTACACTGGTTTGGTCGACCTTGTGTTGAACACTAATTTTGAAGTTCATGAAGCATGTTGGGACTTATTTGGTTCTTCATCAAGTATGTGTTTGGGTTGCCCTCATTCTAATTCCACCCTAGGATTTTTGTTGCCAGTCTAATTTGAATTTAATAATGGATGGCTGACTTTGGATATGTTTCAAAGTTGAAGATGGTAAAAATACAAGATAATTTATTGGTGAAACTTGGTACAAAGAGATAAGTGCAAAGAAATAGAGCAGATAGATGCAAAATAGATGTGAAATAGTGTGTGTATGTGATGCAAGTGTGGAATATCAGTGTGAGTTCTAAATATTGAGTTTTCAAATGTAGTGAGTTGAAGGTGTACTTTATCATTCATGCATTTCTACAAGTGTTTGAGAAAATTGTGGTGGAAATCTTTGTTTCATTCAGATTATCTTCTCTCTATAATATATCTCTTCTATCTTCTTTCTATCTCTCTGGTAGTGAGCCCTCTGGGTGGTTAACCCTTCTTAGATAGTGAGCCTTTTTCTAGTAGTGAGCCTTTGTAATTGGTTTTGATATTCATTATATTGTGAGCTAATCCTCACCCTGGTTTTTCCCTCATTGGGTTTTCTACATAAATCTAGTGTTACTATGTTTATGTGATGCTTTTCAATTTTTTCCCTTGCACTTACTGTTTAATCATTTATCAGAGTAAAGGATTTGTGATTGATCTAATTTTTGGTGAAAGTTTTAAATGTTAAATTTTCTACATCTATTGATTTAGCCCCCTCTCAATTATCCTATTCAACACACACATGATGCATGAATACTTTGACATGATGCTTGAATCATGAATGCTACTCCAAATGCTTGATGATTTGCTCTAGAATGCTCTCTTGATCATCAATTTTCTATAATTCTTGAATGCTTGAAAGCTTAGATCTTGTTAGGATAAATTATGTGAAATAACCTTATATTTATACTTTTTTATGCCTAATTTCTCAAAATTACAACAATAAAAGTTGACATCAGATCTAGGATAATAAAATCCCACCAATAATTTGATTTTAAAATAGGTATTAGTTAAAGCGAGACTCATTCCAGGTTGTGTGTATGAGTCCCAGTGGCTTAAACCTGAGACACAAACTCAAAGAAGTATTATAAGTTCAATGTAACATTTAAAATTAGGTCCTGAGACCTAGGTGGGAACCATATGCCCAAGGTGGCATATGAGTCCCAGATCACCAGATCTGGAACACATAACCTCAAATATTAAATTATGGTTTTCTATTTGTTAAGTGTCAAGATTATTCTCAGAAAAATATGTTTAATAAGGCTTGTGGATGCAAAATGGAACCAAATAAGGCATAAGTAAACCTAATTTTAATAGGGAGGGCCCAAAAAAGTGTGAAAATGTAAAGGGATACATTTTTCTACACTACATTTAGCCCCCAGTTTAGTGATAGGGTGACCTTGCATCAAACTTACACTAAAGTAGATGAACTCGCATCAAGAGGGCTCCAAGTGTAGAAATGATAGTGAGATAGGATGACAATGATTAAGAGGGATGATCAATCTCCCAAGATCAAGATCCTCTGGCAAACCAAAATAGGCACAAAGGAACATGCATGTGAATGATGTATGAAGCAACAATAAGGTACAAGCATACACTGCCAAAGACATAAGGAAGAAATAAAAGGGAAATGAGGGTGGATCAAGCCTCGACTATTTGTATAACATGATGTGGATCAAGACCTAGCTATTTTTCCAAAATAAAATGTTTACAAGTGGAACATGATGTCCACTATGCAATAAAATGCACACTCACATGGACTAGTGGAACCTCAAGTCGTCCATTAGGTGAGCCCCCCAAAAAGTGAGACACATACACACTAGTATGCACCCATACAAACAATCAAGTGGCTATTTGATGTAGAGTTTGCAAGACAAGGTGATGGTAGGGAGCATTGAATGTCCTGTGGTTAAGAGCAGAGTTGAAAACCAAGTGAATTTTGTAGGAATAGTAAGTGGAACTTCTGATATGATAGTGCCAAGGCATCTTGATAGAGCAAGTAGTCAAAGAAAAAAAATACAGAGTATTAAGGATAGTAGTAGGTATGTACATGAAATGCAAGTGAAGTCAAACCAAAGGAATGTTAACACCAGTTTGTTTGCAGGTATAGAACATGGTAATCATTCAAATGATGGGCAGAGGAAAGATAATGGATTGGCTGCAGATCTAAGAATAGGAGGATTCAACAACATATCTCACAATCCTTCAAAATTAATCCAAATAAATCTTTTTATAGAACATTATATTATTCATTCTATGTCACATTGGAAACATAACCATGGTAGCCCAAAAGAAAACTATTTCATTTTTCCCAAAATTGCAAACCCTAGACAGGGTTCAGACCTGCCCTCACTAAAATGATCATAACTTATTCAAATCTTAATGAAATTTGATGAGACTTGAAGAAAATTAAAGTAGATTCATATAAAAACAACATAAATTTGGTTTCAGACCCAAAATATATACTTTAAAATCCGTACCATCACATTCTTTCAGACTGTAAATTCTGCACAATATTGTTAAAATAGGCAGTCTCACCAAAATAATCATATTTTCCACAAAACTCAATAAAATTGAATGAGACAAAAATATTTGGAAACTAGAAAAAAATATCTTTCCATACATATATGATAATTTATTATTTGAGTGTATACTAGGCTGTACAAATCACAACTTCAACCTGGAAACAATGTAGAAATCATAAAATGCACACCAAACTTGAGGTTGCCATTCATCAAACTTCACAAATAATGTCTCCAACCTACCAATTCGAGTTTTGGAGGGTGTAATTATACATTTAAAACCAAAACCAACTATTTTCAACCACCTTTTAGTTATTTTGTTGAAGAAACACCTTAATGACACTTTTGACAAGTTGCTTGACAACTTTCTTGAGCAACTTTTACAATTTTTACAATATGGAACAACTTTAAACATTATTTGACAAATGACTTCAAATATTACTTCCTAAGACTCAAACACCTATAAAATGGTTTTATAAACCTTATTATAAGACCCAATACATAAAATAGAGCAACTATTTACAAATGGCCTCATGGAGTCAAGAAATCAAACAAGTGCTCCTGCACCACGATTGGAAATTTATGCCTAAGGTCAGCTCCAATATGCTAACAATACCAAATTTGTACCTCCTAATAAATTTGATAAGGTACCACACAACATGAATGAAAGGACCCATGAGGTAAGAAATACTTCGTATGCTAACACCCATGAACAAATAGGATGGCTCCATAGGCAAGAAAAGTGTGTTATGAAAGGTGGCCATATAACACTTATTGCAAATGAGAAATAGTGTAAGGTATGTTCAAATGGGTTTTGCTTAGTTCATGTAAGGTCTTAACTTAGGGAACATCATTCCCGATGTATCCAAGAGAGGACTAATCAAAGAATAGAAGATTCACAACATAGGGGATGCAGTGTGTCACATCAAACCACTAATAGGAATATAATATGCTAAGAGATATCACACTCTTATGACATTACACCCAATTTCATTACCAAGAGAAAGATGCATCCCATGAAGTAAGAATACCACATAATGAAACATGAGTTGAAAAATGTGAAAGAATAATGCTAATGTATGCCCCCACTTTAAATAAATTTCTAAGCACCATGCTGTGAGCAATCATTTTAAAGTTGTAAATGATAAATGCTAACAATAAAGAGTACATGAGAGCTTATTTGGAATGCCCTAAGTAACTCATTTGTTTCCAAATAAAGCTATGTCATGAAAAGGGGTTTCCCCCAAAATGAAATCTCAAAATAACACAAAAGGGATCCACTAATTTGGGGTTAGTATTTCTTTTCTGTAATTTTATTAGAGAGCTTAGAATGACATAAAGACAGAAAAAAATAATCTTTTGGGTCAACATGGAAGAGACCTAAATGTCTCGACGCCTTGTGTCATCCCCAAAATTAAAACACAAGACAAAGAAAAGATAAAGGTTTATGACATATAGAATAATGTAGATACAAATAGAGGAATGCACAAAGAGAGATACATCAAACAAAATAGCACGGGAGATCACATTATGCACATGAAATCACATGCATAACATGGAAAAGGAACAAAGACAAGACTAGTAAGGCACATGTGTGTCAACCTATTAGCAGGTTGTCCACATCCCAATATTGTTCATCATATACAGAAGGCAGAAAACTAACCAAAGGAACAACGAAAAGTTTCAAACTAGGGGAAGCACCAAGTTCAACACTCTTCTAAGGAGAATTGCAATTTAAGTTCATAGAAGAGGAAAACAATGTATTCAACTCATTGTGCATGTGTTAATCAATTTTAGCAATCTCGTCATCGTCGTCTAAGTTAATCACGATGGGAGGTTGAATGATAATGTACAAAGAAGGTGCTAGTCCCTTTTGCAGTTGTGATATAAGATCCTTTTGTTGTGACGGAGATGGAGACTCATCTTGTATTGATTCACTTGAGTTTCGATGTTGATTTTTCTTATTTTTTTCTTAATTTAACCTTTGAGAAATAACACGACATCTATGCCTATGCTCCCTATAATTTCTATTTATTTTGGTATGATTTTCAAGTTGCATTTGTGTAGGAGTGAGTTTATCAACCATAGGTTTCTTTTCTTCAGAAGGAACCATGGGAGGTTGTTCAACCACTTTCTCTTTATCTTTGTAAACTTTTTTAATCTTAGGAGGCATGATGGAATTGTTTTGGTTGTCTCTTCTTCATCTGTAGGAGATAGGCAAAGGATTTTTCTTGGTTACTTAGAAGGTCCTTTGGTTCAATCATGGTTTCATCAAGGATAGGAGGCTCAATCATGGGTTGAGGCATGTTTCGAAGGGATAATTCTATTATGCATTTTTCCTTAAAATTTTGATAGGATTTGAAAAATAAATCTTCATGAGGTTTAATAGGTTCAATAGGTTGAATCCAAAAGAAATCCAATGAAAATTTTGCATGGGAAGACAAGATTAAAGCCACTATGGTGCACAATGTCTCATTTTCAAAGGGAAAATTTAAGCATTTATGCACAAACGATGGGATAGCTTCCATGGAGCATAGCCATGGGTAACCAAGCTTCACACAAAATTGATCTGATGTTAGGATATGGAGAATGAGACATATAATTGTTTTTGTACAAATTTTAAAGGAAGGATGATCGAACCAATCATAGGGAAAGCAAAACCATTATGAATTTTTAACGATGCTTTCGGCTTATCATATGTATCTTGATAGAGTTCATGCACAAGTAAGAATTATTTAGTGATCACACTCTGTCCACAAGCAGGATCAATCAATATCCCATTAGTGATCTTGTCATTGATTCTTCCAGCTATGTAAAGAGGACCATCAAGTTCCTTTTGGATTATATCTTGTGATAAAGTAATATCAAGAGGTATTTTAGTTTGGCCCTTATGAGATTGAATTTTGATTAGTCCAACGATACCATCCATAGGACTTTGTTCATTAGTATCCAGATTATCATCATCTATGTCAACATTCATCACATCATTCATATTTTCACTAGCTCTGACAAATGATCTATTATGATTTGGCATGGGGTTGGTAAAGATTTTAAAATTTTGGTTAGGAGGGGCAACAAAATTATTACCTCGATCATTGACACCACCAATTTGAATATGATTGGAATCAATGAGATCTTCCACCTTTTGTTTAAGATGCTTACAATGTTTTGTATCATGTTTATTTTAATGATGAAAATGACAATAGGAATTTGATCTAAAGTTCAGAGGTAATCGCTTAGTAGGGTTTGGAGTTTTAACAGGAGGTAAGGAAATCAAGTTATTTTCTAAAAGTTCTAACATGATGTTATGAAGGGTATCGGGTAAGGGAGTTATAAACTATCTAGCTAGATCCCCAAATGTAAAAAAAAAAAAAGTCTTTATAGAATCCACTTGGGTATCAACATGTTGGGTTGGTTGAGGGGGATTTAGTTGAAGAAAGCCTTTTTTTTGCTTCATAAAAGGTTGGTAATTTTTTTGATTTGTGGATTCAAATTTTTTAGAATGGCTAGAGGTGGTTTTTGTTTCACAACTACTAATTAAGTTTTGATAATCACAAAGGGTGGTACACAAGTGTATGAAGAAAGGAAATTTCATCATGCCAAGATTATCTTGCATCTTAGTTTGTAAGTTATCAATGAACATTTGTTGAAGGTGAGGATCGAGAATCTTTATGCCGATTTGGGAATAAAGAAATTGGTAGCATGAAATAAAATTAGTAACTTTTTAATCATCCTTTTGCTTACATCTCATCAAATTAGCTAAGGTCATCTTAGGAGTCATGTGCACTTTGAAATGGTTAATAAATGCCTCAAAAAGTTCGTTGAATGATCGAATTGAGCTATTTTGTAATGAGGAAAACCATTCTAGAGTGGTATATTTCAAGGACCTAGGGAAAATCTTAGCCAAGAGCTTATCTTCAAGGATGAAATCACTACATAAGGCAGTGTAATAAAAAAAATTGTTAGAAGGACCTCCTTTCCCTCCATATTTCTCAAACCTATGAATCTCTATACCTTGTGGTATCGGTGTTCTTAATATCTCCAAGGATAAGGGATTTCTTTTGACATCGTATGAAGGTTGGCCATTTTGATTTTGGTTTATGGTGGAAATTTTTTGTTGAAGGGATGAAACTAAGGATGGCATCATTGGTTGTGTTTTGGGATGGAGGTGAATATGGTGGAGGTGTGCATGTGTTTGAGGGAAAAGTGAATGGAACACTTATGGGAGGTAAAGTGGTAGGAGCTATAATGTGAGATGCTCGAAAGGTATAAGGATTGCTAGTGGAAATACCCAAGGTAGGAATGACATTACTAGTAGGTTGCATCATTGTGGTAACTTGAGGGTTGGTGTAGGTAGGAATAAAGGCAATGGTTTTATGAGGAGGAATTTGAGTTCCTCCTTGATTTTGAGTGTTGTTCGAGGTTTGAGCATAACTAGTCATTGAGGTAAGATTTTTTCCAAAAAATTGAGCTAAGTTACACACAATCCCTATTCCTTTTTCACTTTCAATCATTTGGTGTATGTTATCTATGGTAGGAATAGTGGTGTTGGAAATTTTTTCAATACTCACTAAGTTTTATAGGTTTTCCAATTCTTCATGGATTTGGATTAGGTTTTCTTGAGGGATACTAGAAACCATTGTTTCACTACTTGAAGGTAAAGAGTTGTCAAAGGTATGCTCCATACCTAGTGAACTAGTGTCAACACTATGAGTGAAACAGCTAGATAACCCAAGATCCACAATGACAGTGTTATCATAGGATGACATGAGTCTCGAACTACATCTCACTATAGTATTAGCAATAGGACACCAAGTTGTAAATCTCATGCAAAGGATAAATAATGAATGCAAGATAAATGCAATGAACACAAGATAAATGATATGCTTTAATTCCAATTCTTATGTTTATAAATGCACTTGAAATGAAACCAAATTAAGCTAGATCTAATGAAATGAATGAAATAGAAACTCAACAAACTAAAACAAATATCTGATAACAACAAACCGAAACACATAAATAAAGTTTTTAATGTTGTAAAATCTACATCTAGACTTGATTTGGGACTAAATCTCCTAGATGGGTGAATGAGTCCCAATTAGGTTTTATAGAAGGTTTAAATACTGAAAAACAAAAAGCACATAATTCCCAGAAATCTTTATTCCATGTTTTTTACAAAAATCATTGAACTCGATTGATGTAAACTCACCTCCTCTATAAAACCTTAAAAATTTGATTCTAGAATTCATTTCATTCTCAACCATTGATTTTAAAATATTGAATCTACTAAAAGCATCAGATTTATCTTTCAAGAATGTAACCCATTTATTTTTTCTTTTTTCTTTCCTCAATAGATGGGGTAGTGGAAAGAAAAAATAAAACTATTCAAGAGATGAAAAGGACCATGCTAATGGAATAAAATATCCCTAATGTTTATTGGAGAGAAGTAGTTCATATTATGGTATATATTTTTAATAGAGGATTGTTGATACTGAACAACACTAAAACTCCTTATGAATTATGGAATGGAAGACCTACAACAGTTAGGTATTTTAGAGTCTTTGGAAGGAAATGCTACATCAGAAGATATGAAGATGTATTGGGAAAATTTGATTCAAGGGTTGATGAAGGTATATTTCTTGGATATTCATCTTAGAGTAAAGCATACATGTGCTGCAACAAGAGATTGGGACAAATAGTTGAAAGTAAAAATGTTAAGGTTGATGAAGATCTATATCAGAATATGAATGAAATTGAGGATTATGGATTTGATGCACCTCCGTACTCAGTTGATGAAGAAGAATAAGTTGAAGAGCAAGAAGACACAACACAAAATCTCATCAAGACCCTTGCAAAGTATGCTCAGAGAAAGTGTAGTGTAGAAAAATGTATCCCTTTACATTTTCACACTTAATTTGAGAATAATCAATGTTAAAATGAACCTAATGTTGCCTTGATCTAGTGTTGTAATGTATTTTACACATTCACATTAGGTTTAGGATCCTTTTAAGCTAAATAAACTTAATTTTTCCTTAATTTAGTGTTGTAAAGTGCATTCATTTACACCTTCACTTTATGTTTAGGATATTTTTAAACTAAATGGACTAAATTGTGCCTTATTTAGGGTTTTGTAAGTTGTATCCTCACACTTTCACACTAATCTAGGGATTTATTATTTAATTGGTCTTTTTTATGCCTTAATTGGTCCTATTTTGCATCTACACACCTTATTAATTGCATCTTTCTATGGATAATTTGACAATGTCATATAAATACTCATAATTCAATGTTTTGGGTGGTGTGTTCTAGATCTAGTGATCTGGGACTCATACGCCACCTTGGGCATATGAGTCCCACCTAGGTCTTAGGACCTGATTTTTAATTTCACATTAAACAAGAAACTTCTTGGAGTTTATGTCTCGTGTTTAAGCCACTAGGACTCATATGCCACAACAAGTGTATGAATCCCGCTTTAACCAACACCTATTTTGAATCAAATTCTTGACGGGATTTTATCCTCCTAGATTTGATGTCGGCTTGTAGCATTGAAATTTTGGGAAATTTGGCATAAACAAGTATAAATACAATTTATTTCATCATTTCAACACCTAATAAATACTATAATTTCATAAAAAATCAAGAACACTTTCACAAGAGTATTCAAGAACACTCAGAAGAATTTTGAGAGCATTCAAAGGTGGATTTGAAGAAGATTCTTGCAGCAATTCAAGATCCATCATCATAAAGAATCAAGCATGTTGCTGAGATAGTGTTGTGATGTAGCATTTAAGATTCAAGTTAAGCATTGTTCTACATCTAATTCAAGATCAAGATCTACATTCTTCATGGCCACTTCAAGTTAGATTGCATATTTATATTTTAAGACATCATTCAAGGTATCATTATTCATGTTTTATTGTTTCTCATTATGGTTTGATTACCAAAATGGTGTTTGAACAAGGAAAACCCTCATTCCCTAATAAAGCAACACTTTTTTTGTCTCTTTGTGTAATTATAGGTTTATAGGTTGAAGAAAAAGTGGATTTGAAGCCCTCAAAAGTACCAAAATGACAAAGTTCTAAAAGTTGTCAAATTTATCATGAAAATTTGTCAAGGCTCATAGAAACTTAGATCTAGATCAAGATATCCATGTTATTTACATGAAACTAGTGGGAAAGTTCTTATTTAATCCATCTTTAGAGGCTAATGAAGAATCACTTCAAAATTTTGCTCCTGGGACACTTTGCAAGAGTCTAGGAATATGAGTCCCAGTACTGCCTTTTTACCAATTTTCAAAAGATCTAGAACATTCACTAACAGATTCTAGTTTTGGCACATAAACCCTAGTCTAGGAATAAATTTCCTAGACTAGCGTATGAGTCCTAGCGAGCATTAAAGATCAATATTTTAGGGTTTTGGAGCTTGTTTTGACGTCATCTTTCTTCCAGGTGCACCTCTTCCCATTCTCATTTTGTTATTCTACATTTTAGTTTCATTTCCTAGGTCATCTAGTTCGGTTGTTCATATTGCATTCATTTCTTGTCTTTTTAATCCCTAGATTGGTGGTGAACCATCTTTTAGTATTTAATCAAACCTCTAGGATAGCCTTTAATAGATCTCTTTCCCTCATTTTCATCCTTGGATTGAGATCTCTAAGGTTTCCTTGAATGAAACTTGGATTAAATTGGTGGTTCTATCTCCCAAAACATAAAACCCACCATTTTCAAGGTTTCATTTTGGTAAACCTAGCCTTTAAAACACCTTATTTTCTAATTTGGAGTGCATCATAGTCCTAGATCTAAATTTCGTTAGCTTTACATTAGTTAATTTACATCTAGGGTTTCAAAATATTGCATTAGTGAAAGTGCATATAAGTTGCATTTTTGTATCTTAGATCATTAAATTTCACTAAAATTTTGCAATTATAAATAGTCTAGACATCATACAAGCTAGAAAACTTAGAAACAACTCAGATTTTACTGAATTTGGTGCCAAAACCCTAATCTAGGACTCATATGCCCCTCTGGGTGATTTAGTCCCAATACAATTTGTTTTGCCTACTTTTTGGGAATTCTATGTTGTGCATTTTTCAACATTTGACCCTTTCAAAAACCTTGACTGGGACTCATACACCCCTCTAGGTGAATTAGTCCTAGATCAGACCTGAAATTGTCTTTTACAACATTAAAAACATCATTTCTGGGTTTCTATTTTTTGTTTGTTAGTTATCTTTTTTAGTTTGTTGAGTTTTTGTTTCATTCATTCCATTAGATCTAGCTTAATTTTCTTCATTGATTGTATTGCTTAAATTCAAAATTGTATTTACAACACTTCATTTTCAGATTTTTGCATAGCATAATCAGTCAATTATCATGTTCTAAATCTAAAAATGGCATTCTCCTTGTTGCATGTTTGATTTATCATTGTTGCATTTCAAATTTGTAGGAAAATTGTTACATCATGTTTTCATTGCAAAAATCTATGGTTATCATACTTCATGTTCTATTTTCAAATCTTGTTAAGTCTTGTAAGAAATTTTTTTTATGTGCATATGAATATGAAGTCCTTTCCCCTCTCTTTTTGTTCGTTATTGATCCCTCTCCTAGTATCTTTCTTATGGGTGAGACTAGTCTATTGAAAGAGAATACAACCTTGGGTAATCATAACAATCATATTCATTCTTCTCCTAATATCTCTCCTAGTTGTGAAAAAGATATTTTGGTGTTAGAAGAACCAATGAATGGGAGTTTTTAGAACCCTATTTTTTTCTCTCCTCCTACTTTTCTTATTAGGCAAGACATTACTAAACAAGAGGACATAACAAGAAACCATTGAAACCTACCTACATAACACTTCAACTAGTCTGCATTCATCTCCCAACATCTTCCCCTCTTGTGATAATGTTGTAAATTATGAGGATCATTTACAACATTATCATGATGATTACATAGCACAATAATAAACCATTGGAACAAACCTACATAGCACTTCAAATAGTCTACATTCATCTCCTAACATCTTCCCCTCTTATGATAATGTTGTAAATGATGAGGATATTTTGGTGTTAGATGATCAAATCTTTAAGATCTATGACAACCCTCTTTATGTTTCTTCCCTTACCTATCCTATTTTGGAAGGCATTATGGGACAAAGGAATGAAATTATGGAAAATCATGTCAACCACATTTTTTCTTCTCCTAGTTGTGAAGAAGATACTTTGATATTAGAAAATCCAATTTATGAAAGTCATGAGAATCTTAGTTGCCTATTTTCCCTTAGGGAAAACCTTATTGAACAATACAATCCAACCATTGATAACTCCCTTACTTGCGATGAAGTCATTTTAGAAGAACCAATTTTCAAATTTTATGAACATATAGCTTGTAGTTTCTTAAAAACTCTCCTCCTAGGGATGATATCATGGTGCAAGAAAATAACAAAATTAATCATAGTGATGGGACTTCCTTAGATGATGGTGAAAAGATAATGGTAGACTCCCCTTCAGTAGAAATACATCAAATTGAAACCATTGAGGTTATGAATGTGCAAGTGTCTATTAGATCCCCCTTGATTATTGGACCTCCTAAATACCTTGTGGGACATCCTAAGAATCCATTCTTTAACCACCCTCACAATGACCACAAACTCAAAACAAACTCAAAATTATCCTTTACCCACCTAAGAATAATGTTTAGTAGAAATCAAATTATAATATTTATTCTCATACATATAACACTAGAAACCATATGCAACCAAGACAAACACCTTCAACATCACTCTAGCTACCTAACCCCATCTTGCCTGGTCCCCCTTGTTTTCCTTTACATAATGAAAAGGAGTATAATCTCATTGAACAACTAAAGAATACTCCTACTAAGATATCATTATGGGATCTTATTCAAGCCTCCCCTCATTATCATAACATTATTCAAAGTTACTTACAACAAGTTTCTACCCTCCCTAATGTGCAATCAAATGATGTGGTAGCCAAAATTCAAGCTATAACACCAAAAAACTTAGAAATTACTTTCCATCAAGATGAGTTACCTTCCCTAGAAGTACAAAAACAAAATGAATCTTTCATGATAATAGCTATACATAATCGGATTTGGATAAAGAGGAGCCTTGTTGACAATGGTTTCACCCTTAATGTGTGTAGCATAAACCTTTTGGACAAGATTAAAGAAAAAAAAAGCCAAATACGACCTACCTCTTTATCTATTAGTGGGTTTCATAATGTGGGAAAATTACCACTTGGTGTGATAACATTACCTATTACAATTGACAAAGTTACATTACAAACCCTGATCCATGTTATGCCTGATGATCTTTCATAAAACCTCCTTTTAGGAAAACCATGGATTCGTGAGATGCATGTGGTGCCTTCTACCCTTCATCATAAAATGAAGTATTTCTAAAACAAAAAAGTGTATAAATCAATGTCGACATTTAACCAAACAGTTGTTTGAACATTGAGAAAAATAAGGAGAATTCTTTGAAAACACTAACAACAACTACACAAGTGGAATCTGTACAAGAGAAAGAAAAATAAAAACATATTGAGGAAGTCATGAAACTATTAGAATATGATTGGGGTTCCTTATATTTCACATCATTCATGGGAAAATACAAGATAATAAATTTGGAAGACCCTTCAAAATCATCCACCTCAACCACTTTAGATGAAGAAGAAAATTACACAACAAAATTTGTTGAAACTGATTACGAACAACCACCAAATCCAAAAGAAATAAAAAATATTGATGGAAAAGGTTATGAACTCATGAAACAACTTGGATATAGTGGGAAAGGATGTGGTGCTACAGAACAAGGTATCTGTGTCCCTATAGAGCCTAACATGCAAGGAATGACTAATGTTCTTCGTTATTGTCCCTCGAAAGAAACAAACAAGCCTTCACTTAATATCAACACTCTTACAAAAGATTCTTCTAAGACAAATTTAACATTAGTGCATCCTTAACTAATAGACACTAGAGTTCTTGGTTATTTTCCTTCAAAAGAAATTAAATAAATAAATAAATATGCGCTTAATATCAATTTCATCACACAAAACACTAATGATTCAAATTTGATAGGTTTTACAACCTCCTATAAAGGAGAGTACAAAATATCACAATCTAAAGATTCTTGTGTAATTATGACACCTTGTACTAAGCAAGAGATATATTTGTTACAAAATAAAGGAACAATTGATCAAGAGAGTATATTTTCAAGACTCCTCCAAGATCATTTTATATCCCTCCCTCCAAGAACATGAAAGAAATTTTACTACAAGAGTTTATGTTGTGCATACCATAGAGTTCATGGTCATTCTACTAATGAATGTAAGGCTTTAAATAATTGAATTCAACATCTTAAGGATTGTGGTGCTCTTCCTTGTGTTGAGACACCTAGTTCCTCTAATTGATACTTATTTTCATCAATCATATCAACTCATCCTTGTCTTGCACTAAGTGGGGGCAAGGGGTTAGATAGCCTTGTCCTTGTATGAAAATTTTCATTGTATCTTTTGGCTATTTGATCACCTTCCATGTAGATATAGGAGCAAGCTTGGGATGTGGATGAAATACCTTAAGTTGGCTCGCATGTGTTGTAAGTTATCTTTAGTTGTTGCATTTTGGGGGAAATCCCTTATTCAACATGTAGCTTCATTCGAGAACATATGACCTAGCATAGGGATTTCTAAATAACCTCTTGTCTCTTCTTATACTTCAAAGTAATTTCTCATAGAAATGGTGTTAGAAACCACATTAAAGTGGGGGCATACATCAACATTCATGTTTCATTGTACAATTTTCTTTATTTTTTCAATGTGTCCTTTTCTTGGTGGTGTCAGTGGGTTTGATTTCCTCTGAGAGCATGATATTTCTTCAATTTTTCCTCTCTTGGAAACATTAGACATGATGTTCTCTAAGAAGAGACCTTACATGAACTAAGAAAAATCCCTTTGAACATACCTTACATTATTTTGCATATACGATATCTATTATATTGCCACCTTGCATAATACACTTTGCTTGCTTGTGGATCCATCTTGTTTGTTCATGAGTTTCAATCATACAAAGCTTTTCGTGCCTCATGAAGCTCGAATTTCATTGTTGTGTGGTGCCTTATCAAATTTATTAGGAGGTATAGCTTTGGTATGGTTGTACATATGGGAGTCAAACTTAGGCATGACTTTACCATAGCCACTTGCTTATGTGTCTGAGCACATACCGACCGCATGCATATGTGTCTCACCTTGCTAGGGGCTCACCTAGTGGATGCACTTAGGTTCCATTAGCACTTGTGAGCATGCATTTGGTTTGCATAGTGGATATTGTGTGCCACTTGTAAGCCACCCTTTTTGGATACTCACCCAACGGATAGCCTAAAGTTTTGTTGCCTCAGAGTGAGCATGCATTTTAAACAAACAAGCTTAGATCTGATCCAAAATTTGCAAGACAAACTATCGAGGCTTGATCCAACTTTTCTTTCTTTTTCTTTCATCTTTATGTCTTTTACATTGCATGTTTGTGTAATTTTTTGCTTATGTTGGTTTGATGTAGGATATTGGATCTTGGGGGCTTGGACACATCCTTTGATCTTTGTTATCCTATACCATCCACATTGGTACACTTAGACCCCTCTTGAATGTCTACTTCAGTGTGAGTTTGAAGCAAGTTCCTCTTCTCACTAAAGTGGGGGCTAGATGTAGTGTACAAAAATGTATCCCTTTACATTTTCACACTTAATTTGGGAATAATTAATGTTAAAATGAACCTAATGTTACCTTTATCTACTATTGTAATGTGTTTTACACATTCACATTAGGTTTAGGGTCCTTTTAAGATAAATAAACTTAATTTTTCCTTAATTTAGTTTTATAAAGTATATTCATTTACACCTACACATTAAGTTTAGGAATCTTTGTGTTGCAAAGTTTATCCTCACACTTTCACACTAATCTAGGGATTTATTAATTAATTGGGATTTTTATGCATTAATTGGTCCTATTTTTCATCTACAAGTCTTATTAATTGCATCTTTCCATTGATAATCCCAACACTTATCACATAACCAGTCATAATTCAATGTTTTGGGTCATGTGTTCCAGATCTGGTGATCTTAGACTCATACGCCACCTTGGGTGTATGATTCCCACCTAGGTCTTTGGACCTGATTTTGAATTTCACATTAAATAATACACTTCTTGGATTTTGTGTCCCATGTTTAAGCCACCGGGACTCATATGCCACAATTGGTGTATGAGTCCCACTTTAACCAGGACCTTTTTTAATCAAATTCTTCATAGGATTTTATCCTCCTAGATCTAATGTCAGCTCATAGTGTTGTAATTTTGAGAAATTTGGCATAAAAAAGTATAAATACAAGGTTATTTCATCATTTCAACATGTAAGAAATCCTAGAATTTCATAAGCAATCAAGAACACTTTCACAACAACATTCAAGAAAATTCAAGAGCATTTCAAGAGTATTAAGAGGTGGATTTGAAGAAGATTCTTGCAACAATTCAAGATCCATCATCATAAAGAATCAAGCATGTTGTTGAGCTAGTGTTGTGATGTAGCATTCAAGATCCAAGTTAAGCAGTGTTCTACATCTAATTCAAGATCAAGATCTATATTATTCATGGTCATTTCATGTTAGATTGCAAATTTATATTTCAAGACATCATTCAAGGTATCATTGTTCATGTTTCATGTTTCATGTTTCGTGTTCATGTTTCATTTTTTCTCATTAAGGTTTGATTACCAAAATAGGGTTTGACCAAGGAAAACCCCCATTCCCTAACAAAAAAACACTCTTTCTCTCCCATTGTGTGATTGCAGGTTTATAGGTTAAAGAAAAATTGGATTTGAAGCCCTCAAAAGTACCAAAATGACAAAGTTGCAAAAGTTGTCAAAGTTGACATGAAAATTTGTCATAGTTCAGAGAAACTAAAATCTAGATAAAGATATCCATCCTATTTGCATGAAACTAGTGGGAAAGTGCTTATTTAATCCATCTTTAGAGGCTCACAAAGTTTCACTTCAAAATTCTTCTCTTGGGACACTTTGCGACAAAATAGGACACTTTGTGACAAAATGGGACACTTTGAAAAAAAATGAGATACTTTTCAATAGTTTGGACATATGAGTCCCAGTACTACCTTTTTTCCCAATTTTCAGAAGATTCAAAATAGTCACTAATAGATTCCAGTTTTGGCATAGAAACCCTAGTCTGGGACTAAATCGCCCAAACTGGCGTATGAGTCCTAGTGAGCATTAAAGATCAAGATTTCAAGGTTTTGGATCTTGTTTTGACCTTATCTTTCTTCTAGGTGCACCTCCTCTCATTCTCAATTTGTTATTCTGCATTTTAGTTTCATTTCCTAGGTCATCTAGTTAGGTTTTCCATATTGCATTCATTTCTTGTCTTTCCAAGCCCTAGCTTGGTGGTGAAACCCCCCTTTTAGTCTTTAATCACACCTCTAGGATAGGCTTTAGTAGATATATTTCCCTCATTTCCATCCTTGGATTGAGATCTATAAGGTTTCCTTGAATGAAACTTGGAGAAAATTAGTTTCTCTATGTCCTAAAACATAGAGCGACAATCTTTGATGTTTCAAAAAGCATTCAAAATATCAGATCATTGGAGACAAGAATGAAGGAGTGTTGACTAGGAGAAGGTTTAAAAATACAAGTGAACATGTAAATTTTTGTCTACTAACAAAGGTAGAACCAAAAACATTTTTTGATACCAACAAGGATGAAGGATGGATATAGGAAATGGAAGAAGAATTGAATTAGATTGAGAAGAATCAAACTTGGGAATTGGTTCCAAGGTCTAGAAACAATAATGTGATAGGAACACAGCGGGTCTTCAAGAATAAGTTGAATGAAGATGGAGAATTTGTAAGAAACAAAGCAAGACTAGTTTGTAAAGGCTATTCACAAGTAGAAGGAATTGATTTTCAAGATAATTTTTCTTTGGTAGCAAGAATGGAAGATATTAGAATGTTTCTTTCTTTTTCTAGCCACAAGGACTTCAAATTTTATCAGATGGATGTCAATTCAGCTTTCTTGAATGGAGATTTGGAAGAAGAGGTCTACAAAGAGCAGCTTGGTGGATTCTAGTTATCAGAAAAACCAAACATGGTGTGTAGACTCAAAAAGGATTTGTATGGTTTGAAGCAAGCTCATAGGGCTTAGTATGAAAGTTTGGATAAGTACTTGCTTTATCAAGGAATCAAGAAAGGTACTACATAAGTAATCTCTAATTCAAAAATGAGGATGAAACAATTTTGATAGTTGTTGTGTATGTTGATGATATAATATTTGGTAGAAATGATGAGATGTGCAAGAAGTTTTAAATGTATATGATAGGTGAGTTGTCCTTCTTTCTTGGTCTTTGAATTTCATAGTTGAATGATGTTATCTTTATTTCTCCAAAAAATTATTTCAAGGAGATGTTCAATAAGTTTGGTATGGAAGATTGTAAACTAGTTAGTACTCCCATGATTATTGGTTTTCATTTGAGCAAAGGTGATGACTCTCCCTTGGCAGATCAAACCCTATACAAATCTATGTTTGGAAGCTTATTGTATTTAACTACTTCAAGACCCAATATCATGCATGTTGTATGTTTGGTTGCAAAATTTCAAGCTAATCCTAAAGAAACTCGTGTGAAGGAATTCAAAAGAATCTTTAAGTATTTGAAGAGTACTTCGGATTATGGATTATGGTATCCAAAAGGTAAATACTTTGATACAAGTATATACACTAATTCTGATTTGGCTGGTTGTGTTGATGATAGGAGTACTAGTGGTGGTTCTTTATTTTTAGGAAGTAGATTGGTTTCATGGCATAGAAAAAACAAGATTAAGTATCTTTATCAACAAAAGAGGCAAAGTATATTTCTGCAACATCTTGATGTACTCAAGTGTTGTAGATGAAGTAAATATTGAAGGATATCAAGATAATGTATGATGAGCCTATTCCTATTTTGTGTGATAATACATGTTTTATCAATGTTTCTAAGAATCTAGTGATGCATTCTAGAACCAAGCACATATCAATTAGGTATCACTTTATGACAGAGAAGGTTGTTGATAAAGAAGTGAAGCTAGAGTGTGTACCTGCAAGGGATTAAATTATAGAAATTTTCACAAAGGGGCTTGCAAATTCCATACATTTGAATATCTGAGGTAGAAGTTAGTGCTAATTGCCCCTCCTTATTGGATGAATAGTTGGTGCATCTATCTAGGTGGATTAATTCACACCATATCCTTATTCCTAGATTGATGGTGGATACCTCTCAGGGGGGCTAGTATTTGTTCATAGGGGGAGCTTGTAAGTTATTTCAAAAAGGAGGATAGTTTGTGCATTTGTGCATCAAAGGGGGAGAGAAAGTTTCCTTTTTTCCTTTATGTCAAAGGGGGAGAAGAGTACATGTCAAATTGGTTTTTCCATCAATTCCAAAGGGAGAGATTGTTGCAGTCTAGTTTCCATTGATGTCAAAAGTATGTTTGATATTTTTGCAATTTGGTTATGAGTGTTGTCAAAAGATAGTTGTAGTTTAGTTGTCTGGTTTCTAGAGTATCTAAGAAATGCTTTGTATTTCTCTGTTGTTGATGTTGTGCTCTTATGGTTTTGAGGTCATCTTCTTAATGTGTTAGGGCATGTGTGATCCAAGTTTCATGTTGTTTGGATTATCAAAAAGGTATTTGTGAATGCGACAATTTCAAGTCTATGTTGTTTCTATGAGGATTCTCACAAAGGTGCAAATTTTTGTTCAAAATTCCTCCATTTTTGTAGATATAGTTGTGTAGATCAAGATTTAAGTTTGTGGAGATGTGAAGGTGCTATATTCAAAGTTTCATGTAATTAATTCTTTTGTAGAGAAAGTTTGAAGTGAAAGAGTGAAGGATTGTGTTCTCCAATGGTTGGTTTCAGTGTATGTTGTCTTATGCCAACTTGTTGCTATATAAAGTTGTGAATAGAATGTATGACAGTGTTCATGAAGATCATGTGATGTTTTTTGTTGGTCTATAAGGTGTTTTTTTTGGTCTGTAATGAAGGTGTTGTTGGGTTATGTTTTTTCCTAGTCGACTGAGGTATGTTGATGGTGTGTGCCACAAGTTCAAGGTTGTACAAAGTTCAAGAAGTGTTTGAAGGTTTTGTATGGGTCATGTTGAATCATCTAGGAGAAGCATAAGTAATTTTTTATCATTCATGTGTATTTCCAATGTTGTGAAGGCTGACATACTATAAGTTTCATTTTTTTTTGCTTTAGGCTGATCTATTTTGAATTTCCAAAGCATGTAGATGTTATTCATTAGAGATCATTATGTGAAGAATATTTAGGACCAGGTTAATTGCGTGTTGGAATCCACAAGGAGTTTTTTTTTCGTGTCTTAATTTTCCCACTAAGGCTTTGTAATTCTCTAAGGGGTTTCCAACCTCTATATTCAAGAATTCACAAAGTTAGTGGCCAACTGACGAGATTCAGTCAAAAACTGAGATCTCCTACACTTTTGGCTCTGTGAAACCAAGGAGGGTGTTGCTATATGTGTTCATAATCATGCTTTATGCCTCAAGAACACTTCTATACACATATATATTCCTATCAATGCAACTAGATAGAATCTATCCAGGTTTTGGCAAACCAAAGAATAAGAACAACTATCTAAAGATAGGAAAGAAGATTTAGTATAAGATTTGTATCTCAAGAGAGATAGAATTTGATTTTTTAAATGTTCAGATATTGAACCTTTACACTTAGAGCTATCATCTTGTACTTATAAAAAGTATCTTGAATGAACTACCCAGTGCCTCATCCAACCAGGCGGGAGTCACATAAAACATAACCCTGATATTATGGAACTTATTATTATAATGCTTTAAATTATGAGATTTTCCAGTATTTAAAATAGTACTTCTTAGTAAATCCTAAGCACATTATCACAAAACTGTAACTCCTTTTCAAGCATTTGATTAACTCATTAAGTTAAAGTAGGAAAATGAATTACGTGTCCAAATATACCATTGAAGCTGAATGAAGAAACCATTGATAAATTCATTCACAATCCATGATATGTACACAGGAGAGAAATTGTCTTGAATTTTTTTTAGATTTATTGATATCAGTCATTACAAAATCATAGCATGCTTATCTTATACAATACCCAAATAGGAATTATTTCCTAGCTAGAACCTTCCAGATACCACAATATAATTTTAATTGTACATAGCCTAAGCCTCAAGATACAAAAAATCTAACCCCAACAATGAGTCGTGAAATCTCCTTTATAGAACAGGAGACCAACAAGCATCGAGCTCCATTTTTCATTTCAAAATAAATTTCAACCTAACCAAATGAAATTCATATTCATTTCAAAAAACTCCTCATCATCAAAAAAAATATAATACGAACAAAGGAATCAAAAATGGTTACACCCTTGTAACCAACCGAATAGGACAAAAAAACACTATGCCACCCATGCGCACGTCCGTATTAGACCCAAACCACCGAAACAACATCAAAAGGAAAAAAGAACCAACCCAACAACCCCAATCATTTCCCTGCATCACGAGTAACCACGCAGCCCCGATACAGGCGACCGCTCCTGGTTCTCACTTCAGTATGAAGTGAGACCATTTCCTTACCCTTGCTTGTACCAATACCAGACCCAACAACATCACATAGTGCCACTGTAGCAATTGGAGAAACTATGAGGACCTCCTCATCCACTCCCATGAGCTCAGTCAGGGCCACAAGGTAACTACGGTAGTCCGAATCAGTTTTGGACCCTTCACCACTAGAGCCCGAAGAAATCTCAATAGGTGACGTGCAACGTCCAGACCTCTTATCCACCCTTTGATCAACTATTCCAGAAGTACCATGAATAGTTTGTTTCTCTTTCCATAGCAAATTTGCTACACCCATCTTGGCACTTCGTCATACCACTGACTTATCCATTGAATCTATGAGCTCAAACTCAGCAAGAAAATCAATCACCTGCAAACAAATAACTCAAAATGCAATGATACTAATGATCAAATTAGCAATAATTTATAGAGCAAGTCGATGCAGGGAACATTAATTGCTCAATTTGCAGTATGAGCAAGTGAGCGATTAGTGGTTGACGTTGCCACCACAGAATAATTCCAAGCTCATGGGAAATGGTGTACAACCCATCATTGCATTATTAGGTGGATACCGCTTGCACGCAAGGAAATCAGGATGAGATCCATTGAAATACTTGCACCATTAATGAAAATAACTTGCAGAGTGCAAATAATCCTCACATGGGTGAATTGTAATTTTTGAATTCAAACCATCAATGTGAAAATACCTGGCATGTCAAATGATCAGATCAAGTCAAATATTGTTGAAGAATCCACATCACCACTTGGGAAACCCAATAGCCAAGCACACCCCTTAGAGTTAGAAACCTGTGACCGAGTAGTAGGCCCATCCAGCCATCTTGTACTGCGGAGCCAAGAAATGTGTCACCAGCTTGCACACCTCACGACATTTTTGAGAACATTAATCCTATCATGTGAGGCCTGCGAGGGATGGTCATCATTAATCCTTGTCATTAAACATCCACCATTGAAATGAAATCCACTTGTCATTGTCGGTGCATCAGGACAAGCCCCACCTCACCTTACTCGACAGATGGTGGAATCTCTTATACCTCACACCACTTTAGCGACGTCAGTAGGAAACCTTGTGAGGTCTGTGAGGAACTGTCGAGATCTGAACCTCATGATCTAACGGCCCGCCAAACTGCATATGGAAAAGTTATTTATGACAGTGGGATTGACTAGGAGAATGGGAAAAAAAAACCCTTAGAGGCACAAATTTTTAGGCCCAAGTCTAAACATAGGGAAAAACCACCCATTTTAGGCAGAATAATAATAATACCCGAATGGAAAGAAAGGACCGATAGGTCAGGTGAAGGGGCTGGTAACAGTACAAAAGACAAGGCTCAGTCAGATGACATAAGAGACCGGTAACCCCCAATAACAGGTCAATACAAAAATATAACATAAGGGTTTAATTAGTAAAATCAATTTTAACATGGGTAACAAAACCCAAAACCCTGAACATTAGACCCCCCATTTACCAAAGATGAAAAACCAAACAATTTTTTTTTGACAAATTTTAAAAGTCCCATCATGTTCCTCTTCCTAGTGTGTAGATCATTTTAGGTCTTACTCTCTACATGTTTCATGTTGTTGTTTGATGTTTGGTTGACTTGTAATAGTAATATTCTTTGTTTTAGGTTGAAATATGTAATGTAATCAATGTAATATCATGTATATATTGTAAACCTAGTTGATATATGTTGGGTGGTCATTATGAGGATATTCAATGCATTATGATGTGTATGTAAGTGACATAAAGAGGAAGTGAAAAATTAATAGATCCTATCCGAATTCAATTTGACCATATATTTGTGATAGAAGGGAAGTGAAGAGTGTGCCTAATTGTTTACTGGAGGCAGCGAGCCAAAGGAAAAACTTCTTGAAGACTAAAATAAATGAGCCAGTGAGCTGCATAGAAAACATTTGAATAAGTTATAGAAGAGTTGTCAAATTAGAATTGAAATCATCAAAAGAGAAGGGAAAAATCAAAATTACAATCATAAAAATAATAAATCCTAATTTTCAAATTTAGCTAGTGAAAGGATTATCATTATGTAATCATTTATGATTTTATTCTTAGATCAAGGAGTAGTTGCTTCCTTGGTTTTTAGCTCTAAAAACATTTTGCAGGGAGTTGTTGCTTCCTTGGGAGTGACTATAAAACCTTATTAGGGAGTAGTAGCTTCCTTGGATTGTAGCCATAAAAAAATTTGTAACTGTTATTGATTTGTGAGGCTCGATTAGGATAGTAGCTCCCAGTATCATTTCTCATTTTATTTTTTTCCCCTTTGAGGTTTTCCACATACATCTGGTTTTGTGTGGTGTTGTGAATTTTGTTCATCTTTCATGTTTCTATTTTCGTTGTAAATTTTAAGTTTTTGTTTTCTCCAGAGGGTTTGATATTTGCTAGAATAATGGCTCACCCCCCTCTTAGTATTCTAGTGTGTGTTCAACACCAACATCATGTCAAAATATATGTGAGTGCCTTCATTTTTTTTTTTCATGTATTTTTTGTGAAGGCTAACCCTTGTAGGTATCCAAGAAATTCAAGTCATTCAAGCAAGCAAGATCAAGACCTTGAAGAAATGTGTATGACTTTAGTCCTTCAAGGAATCCATTGAAGTGTAGTGAGTTGCATCACTTTTTGGATTCAACATTCCTTCCTTTCATTTATCACTTTATCGTTGGCATTTCCATTATGGAAGTGGTAACACTAACATGGGGTTTGACCAAGACAAACCCCTAAATGGCACAACCATTCTTCTCTCTTTAAATGTGTAGGTTTCAAGACTGAAGAATATTGAAGGAAGTTTGAAGATCAATTTTTTTTGCTGCAATTGAAACCCTACACCTTGACAACTCATGAAAACTTAGTTAAAAAATTATTTTACAATGATTTGAAGGTGCGACAAGTGGGAAACAAAAGCTCTAATCTAACACTAGAGGATAGTGAAAATAGATTTGAATTTCCCTTACAAATATAGTGGTACTTGAGGTGCCTGCATCCTCAGTTTTCATCTCCATATTTGAATCATAGGTGCACAGTGTCCTTCTCAATCCCTTTCCATGGTTTGATTTTATCTGTGACTTCTCAGATCTTATGTATTTGTATATGAATAGTAATTTACATCATTAGGTCAATTAGATCATTGCATTTCATCCTTAAGACATTTCTAGATTTAGTTAAGGGTTGGTTGATTCACCTATCAGGTTTTAATTGAATCACATACCTTATCCTAATCCATCAAACCCTCATCACATCCTATTTCACACGCAATACAAATCATACCCCTAACGAACATTTGGGAAAGGTGTCAAACCCTAATGGAAAAACTCAAAGGTTTCCCTTTCCCATGTTTAGCACCTAAGGAGCATTGTTTTTCATTTGCTCAATGTTATTCTACATCAACAAATCCAAAAAAATCACCCCTCAATTTTGATGGGGACTCTTTAGCTTTTGTCCCTCATGTGTTGGTGATGAATAACTTAAAAAAACTAAAAAAGGATTTTCATTCTTTCAAAAGAATCAATTCTCCTCATAATCATTTAGATAATAACTCTTCAACTAAGTTGGAAGAATGTTATGGCCTTGGATAGAAGGAAAAAATAGAACAAGGAGTTAAGGATCATGTGAATTCTATGCCATATATATCAAAAACGGATTTAGGTTTCCAACATTCTTCTCCATCTTCATCTCATCCACCACCATCTACTATATTTAAAGCATCATGTGGCAAGCAAGCAATATTTTATTCATGGGATAAAAACTTGTCTCCCACACCTTTGTCAAAACAAGATCATATTGTGTTGAGGCTTCTCAAATCCCACTTGATTACTCTCCCTCCTCAAACATGTAATTTTTTTTATAGAAATAAATATTTTTGTGCATATTATCGAGTGCATGGTCATTCCACTAATGAATGCCAAGCCTTGAGTATTAAAATACAAAAACTTATTTATCGTGGTGATCTTCCATGTGTTGATGCACCTAATCACTCTAAACAATAACAATCTCTCTTGTATGATGTTTCTCCTCACTATGTGGCATTCACATCTTCATATGTTTTCTCATTGTCATTCATGGTGGTACAATATAAAGTGTAAACATACCTCTTTCTATGGTAGCCACACGATAGTCTCTCACATGGTTATTCTTTCCTTTATCATTGGGGGCAAGGATAACTAGTTTTGGAAGGTGTGTATTCATTTCAAGGATCCCTACTTCCCCTGTGAACCCCTAAACCTACAACAACACAAAGACGTTAAACATTGTTAGTGTTAGATCTAAATGCAAGCAAACAATGAGGGATTCCCCATAAAATCCATTTATTAAATCTAAAATTAGGAAAATGAAGAACATAAAACAAGAAACTTAAACTAAATCCTAATTAAGCCAATAAAATGATGATCCTATGGGGGAATTGGTGCCAATGATATGTTGCAATTGGCCCTTTCCCAATTCCTATGTGCAAATGTTTGTTGATTGAATCAATGGTCAAATCTCCAAAGAGATTTGAGCATAATCTTGTTATGACCTATGAAAATTGATGGATGATTGGAAGCAATGAGCAAAATTAGTTCTCAATTGAAGAGAGTAACTTTGCATGTGAGTTGTGGATGAAGATTGAGGAGAAGAGTTTCTAATTTATAGACTCAAAACTTGGAAGAGATAGTGGAAATAAGCAATGTGGGACAAAAGATAGTCCAATGGCATTGTGCCACTTGTCCAAATGTGATTGGATGAGGAATGTGCAAGTTTTGGCCAATGCGCCAATAAATGCATTTAGGTGGCATTTCAAATTTGAGAAATGACATGTTGAAGAGGGAAAGGGAATGAAGTTAATGTCACTTGGCTCAAGGCTAAGGACATGTAAGAGGCATTGAATGCCTTGTTGGAAGGACCAAGTCCACTTGGCCTTTTTGAATTCAAATAAGGAATATTACCTTTTGATGCTTTGTGAGAAAAAATAGAGAAATTAATAAATCAAAGTAATTGATTTATTGTGCAACTTGCATTCTCTAGAGAATTTTAGTGAGAAAGATTAACTTAATCAATGTTTTGATTAATTTAATGGAGAATTAGGTGATGTGACAATTTAGACTTAGATTTATGAATTGATTTAAGTCAGAAATTGAGAGGAAATGATTTATTAGATAAATGATTTGATTTAATTAATAAAGAAGGAATGTGTTGGATTAAATCAAATAAGGTTTAATTTATTTAATTTAATAAGAGGACTTTAGATATTTTAATCAAATAAAATGATTTATTTAATTAAATAGCAATGTAAGGTTAATTAAATTAAATTGATTAATTTAATCAAAGGAGGTGATAGACTTAATCCAGTAAGTATTGAATTAAAGGATAGACAGTGATGAAATGCTGAGAATTTGGTTTAAGAGGAAATGTTGTTAGTAATCAGGATCAGGTGTGCCAAAACGAACTTGTACATTTTCCATGTCTACATTTTGCCCCTCTTTGAAGCAATGTACTTGTTGCATTGATTTAAAGAATAAACTGTTGTGATCAGAGGTTCGGATTTTCTTTGAAAAAAAAAATTAGATGCCCCACTGCTGCCCCAATGGAAGGATACTGTTGGATATTGCCCGCTCAAGAGATTGGACGAAAATTTTGAATTTTTGGATGATTTCGCGAAAAAAGATAACAAGGTGTCTGATAGGCTAGAAATGCCCCAAAATGCCCGAAAAATGCATTAAAATGCCAGAAGGGATGAAGAATGACATTCGGCTTGGTGAAAATGGGATTAGGGAAAAAAAACCCCTCCCGAAAGTCAAATTAGGTCAAAAGGAACCCTAATTTTTGAGCTTAAATAGACCCTAAGGGGTCATTTCCAAAACATTTGCACTCCTACCTTTGAAGATTTTGACATTTGAGCTCTGAGTTCTAGACATAATGGCGCAACGAGAGCTTCCCCTACACATTTTGGAGTGGGTACGATTATTTCAGCGGTCAGTCGCCGCAGGACCCATGGTATGTACCCCTATCCGACTTTTTATTTTCTCATTTTTCGTGCATTTAATAGGGTTTTCATGTGGTCGAGTCGGCGCGATGTGATATTGCGCCACGAAAGCTCTCTAAATTGGCCCACACGGTCCTATATAGGGCCACGTGTGCATTGAGCACCGCGCAGCAGAGTTTAGGAACTAGGGAATTTCTCCTTCTTAAGTTGGCCGCTTGGTCAAATAGCGTCGCACGGTGCACTTTGCGAAATTTTTGCTATCTAACTCTGTCGCGCAGCATAGTTTAGAGACTTCCAAACTGCCCCACTTCTACAAATAGCGCCGCTTTTGCTGTTTCAAAAGCGAAAGATGACAACGAACACCAAAAATTTTTTGGGGAGCTGACGCGGTACTTTCCTTGTGTAGGAGACACCCGACGTTATTCATTTGAGGGAGCACCGATGGCCGGTACTTGAGCATTTATCCGATATGCACATATTTCTTCAGGAGCAGCTTGGGATGCTTGGCTTGTGGTTTGTTGCCTATGTCCCTCCTATGCGAGCTCATCTGGGTATTATGCATGCTTTGGCTGAGTGATGGCACAGTGAGACTTCATCCTTTCATCTTCCCATAGGCGAGGCTACCATCACTCTTGAGGATGTTTGGCGCATCCTACGGCTACCCATTCACGGAGAGCGCACTATTTACAATCTGGAGGAGGGGAGGGAGGCCTGCTTTGGTTTCATGGGTGTGAGCGAACTCATGCTCTGTAATGGTCAAATAGACCTAGAGAGATACTGGGGTATAGCCCCTACTTATAGCCTTATTCTAGCCGCCATTATTTCTGGCCTTGTAGCTCCTGATTGGTGAGGCCGATACTTCAATCTAGGTTGGGGACTAGCTTGGTAGCAGATGTTCCCTCGCTAGGTGCGTTATGCCTGGGGACCAGTGCTGCTAGCCTCCTTATACAGAGATTTACATGAGTTTGCTTATCTGGACGGTCGGGCTCTTGGGGCTGGCTTGACTCTTGTTCACGTTTGGGTTTTCGAGTGGATTCCAGTACTTCACCCATTTGTTACACCAGTTGTTTTAGATATTGATGATCCTTTGGTGTGGTGGTATGGTGAGGCGATGATTCACTTCACCCACATGGGTACAAATGGCATAGCTCACTGGCACCGGGTTTTGGATGAGATGACAGTTTTTATCTGGAGGCTGTATATGGGTATGGGCCCATGGATGGACGATGTAGAGCAACTTTTCTTTGCCCGTTAGGACAGACTTATGCAAGGTCGAGAGCATACGCTGATAGAGCGATATCTTCCAAATAGAGTGGTCAGATAGTTCAAGGAGGTGCAAGATGTACTTGATGCACAGTATACAGCTATCTTTTCCCATACAACAAAGGAGACAGCATGGGGAGAGCCCATTCCAGCAAACGAGGCGGTGACCTCTTTCAGGCAGTTGGTGGCTCGGCCTTGGGCATATGATCAGGGGCCAGTAGATGTAGGGGTGACCCCTACATATAGGGTATGGTTCAGCCCACCTATGAGATTGACAGTTCCAGGGATAGTGCTTCCTCGTTGCAGGCCGAGAGGTAGATCAGCAGGTAGGGGTTGGGGAGGTGTACCACCTCCTCAGCAGTCACCTCTGAGGGATCCCGCGTAGCATGCAGTAGGGTAGGATGGATAGCCCCAGGTGCTAGGATAGGATGGGTAGCCCCACATGCCAGCGCAGTAGCCACCGATAGTATAGTCGGCAGGACAACCAACGGGCTAGCTAGATGCCCACGATATACTGATTCAACAATTACAGGGATAGGTGCAGGTTTTGATAGATGAGCGAGATGAGGCCCAATAGCGGGTTACCACATTGACAGCAGAGAGAGATCAGGCACGATCCGAGAGAGATCAGGAGGTGGGCTGGTGGCGACAGTTGGAGAGTGTTGCTTCCACATCTTGAGGCCGATCAATTGATATCCGAGATTATCGGGATGCTATCAGAGAGGTCGAGTACTATCGGCATCATTATCATTAGGTAGTACCATCTGACCGCAGAGTGCCAGACTTTTCACAGCAGATAGGGAGGCGACCAGCAGAGGCACACGGTGAGAGGCAGGATGGGGAGGGCAGCAGCCAGCAGGGTCCACCCCCTTTTTGATCACATGATAGTTTTGCTTCATTTTTGATATACGGGCTGGAGTATTTTGGCCCTATTGTACCATGTACTTGATGTACACCTGATTCGATTTGTATTATAATAGTATTTTTGATGATATATATGATATTTTTTTGCCCTTTTATGATGTACATGTATAATATGCGGATGAAAATATGTGATGTTGTGAGATGTTTCTATCCTTATGCTTTATGTGATGCAGTGTATGTAATGAATGCATTTCTTTTTGTATTTTCCGTATTTTAATGATGTAATGCATATTAATGATGGTAATGGATGCAAATGGTAATGGTAATGGTTGCAAATGATAATGTATGATGTAATGTTGTCCTTAAGATGCTTAGAATATATTATTCCTCATAGCTTAAGATATTGATATGATGCTATGTTCTTCTGATGTTGACGATCTAGTGGATGTAGGATGTATGCATGGGCGATGTTTTGATTACTGTTATAATACCATGTTAGTGTGGAAAGAAGGTAGAAGAAATGCAGAATTAATGAGTTAGTGAGGATGATGACGATGATGATTTACATTTACATATAGGATTTGAGATTTTCAAAGGGTCAATTGCGTTATGTTTGATAACACACATAGGTATGATGCATCAAGGTATAAAGGACCAGGATGGCATGGTACCTAGTGTGATGGACTTTGACTTGAAAAATCAGATAGGAATATTCTTGTTCACACTTAGCATACATACTTTATTCAGGATGTAGTTTAGACATTCTAAATATCTCAGACCAAAACATAGAAAAGCAAGCTTTCCTATGTGGTCAACAAGATACCTAAAATATCCTCCCTACAAACCAAACAAAACATGCATAACTAAGTTATTTTACAAGCATATCCCACAAGCGTAGCAAATAAAAGATAACAATCATTGCCCCATTCCTTTCTCTCTAAACTTGTTTTGTTTAGGCATCATCGAGAGGTCCTTGGAATGAGCACAAAATAAGATAAGTCAAAAGAGACCAAAATAGAGTAAACAAACAGGCTAATGTTCTTCATACCACTAGCCAAGACTAAACAACTATGAGGGTTACTTGATGCTTATGTCCATCATAGGAAAGCTTCATCCTAGGACATGTAGTGATCAGGGTTTTGATGGGGTCGATTTGGGTGATAAGCTTTTGATATTCTGAGTTGATCAACTTGCTTGCTTACTGACTTAGACCTCCAAGACTTTTGACGATTGGGCGTTCACTTTGGAACCTGCTAAACTTGCTTATGACTAACTCACCAAAGGGTGAAAGCGATGATACTTTATTAGGAATGGTGACAAATCATGGGTGAAAGCAAGATGAAATGGATGCACCATTTTGGATTTTCAGATATTTTGAGGTTGTTTTGGGATTTTGAAATGTTTTACAAATGTTTTCGGTATTTTCAAGATTTTTCAATGTTTTTGGTATTTTCAAGATTTATGATGAACAAACTAACTTAAAGACCTATCCTAGGGATCTCAGGAGCTGATCCGTAGATTAGCCTTGACTACATTATATACGTAGAGACCACATAGTTTGACTAATGATGGACTGACTTGATGATAAAATGGATGGACAAACAAATTGCCCCCCTTTTTATTGCTTAAAGGACTGACCTAAGATGCAGACTAGATGGGTAAACAGATTGCCAATGTGATGGATGCCTAAAGGACTGACCCTAACTATCTTGGGGGATGATCAAAGATCAACCTTTCCTACGTTCAAGCTCAGAGATGACATAGTTTGACAAGGTGAAAGACTGGCAAGACTCAATGATGAATTTTTGAAGATTTTTTGATATTTCGACATGTTTTTGGATTTTTGATGATTTGGATGTTTTTGATTTTTGATGTTTTGAAAAAGATCACAAGAATATACACGAATCTGATCCGATATTCATGAGGATGTTCCCCTAGCGTGGTGCAATAGACTACTTCGATAAAGGTAGGACAAACTGACCTTAGAAATGCCAAGTAGTTCCATGGTGGAATATGGTACAGACATCAACGCAGGATATGGTATGGATGCGAGCGGATGGGTGGATGGGTGGATGGGTGTTTTGAGATGTGATGGAATGAGTCATGCAGATCTTGGTAGATGGGGAAGGTACTTTATTTACACTTGGTGCCTATTTGCCAGGTTTTTGCCAAGGTACTTTCCCAAAGTACCACCGAAGTGGTTTTCACTTAGAGGACGAATTTTTTCTCTTTTTGATTTTTTTTTGTTGTCACCAAGACACCTGTTTGCTAGGTTTTCATCAAGGTAACCATTTTCTTAGGACTTTTTCTAATTGTTTTTATATTTTCTGGTTCTACACCTTGCAAGATTTAGGCATAAAACTTTTTGAGGTGCGAACTATTCATGGGCTCTTGCAGGGGCTTGCCTTCCTATGTTGATAGCTAATATGCCCCCAATTTGTAACATGCAGTGATGATAAAGTGTCCCAACCAGTTGGGTTCAAACTTTCCCTTTGTATATGGATTTGGCATGTTCTTTTGGTTTTCTTTCAGCACGAGGTCACTGACTTGGAAAGTGTGTTGTCTGATCTTCTTGTTGTAGCTCCTTTTTAGATGATTCTGGTACACTTGTAGGTGATTAAGGGCATCCATGCACCTTTCATCTAGTAATTCCATCTCATTGAGTCTTGTGACCCTGTATTCCTCATCCGTGATGAGGCTTTGCAGTGATATTCTCAATGACGGGAGCTCGATCTCAATAGGGAGGATGGCTTCTGATCCGTAGACCAAGGAGAATGGGGTGGCGCCTGTTGGCATGTAGATGCTGGTGTGGTAGACCCATAAGGCGGGATTTAGCTGTAGATGCCGGTCATGACCAGAGTCATTGATTGTTTTCTTGAGGATTTTCATAATGGTTTTATTTGTAGCTTCTGCTTGGCCATTGCCTTGTGGATAGTATGGAGTGGAAAAGCGATGTTGGATTTTGAATTTTTCACATAAATCACGGACATCCTGATTCTTGAAAGGTGTCCCATTATCAAAGATAATGGATTGGGGAACACCGTATCGACAAATGAGATAGTTCAGGATGAACTTAGATATTTGCTTTCCCATGATGTAGGTCATGCGAATTGCTTTGACCCACTTTGTGAAATATTCAGTGGCGGTGATGATGAACTTGTGGCCGTTGGATGAGGTGGGCGAAATTTTACCGATGAGATCAAGCCCCCACTGCGAAAAGGGCCAAGGTGTAACAATGGGATGCAGTTCTTGAGCTGGTGCATGAATAAGGTCTCCATGTTGTTGGCATTGTAGGCATTTTTTGACAAAGTTGTGTGCTTCTTTCTCCATCATCGGCCAGTAGTACCCGGTTCTCAGCAACTTTTTAGCCAAGGTCATACCACTCGAGTGTGACCCGCACATGCCATTGTGTACCTCAATTAGAGCAGTCATAGCCTCCTTAGGTTTTGAACAACGTAGCAAGGTTCCATCGAAACTTCTTCGAAAGAGGGTTTCTCCTAGGATGACGAATTGTGAAGACCTTTTGACAAATGTGCGTTTTAGGTTTGGGGTGATGTCAGTGGGGAGGATTCCTAACTTTAGGTAGGTGTATATATCATGATACCAAAGATCATCGGGACCAACGAGTTCACACGCGTATTCTGACTCTAGTACCTCGAATGTGGGTATGAGAAGCTGCTCTACGAGGAATTCATGTTTTGAGACATTGCAAGGGATGTCCAGTAAGGATCCAATTGTCACCATTGCATCAGCTGCTCTGTTGTTTTCCCTTGGTATCTGCTCGAAGGTGATGTCAATGAATGATTCTTTTAGGCTTTCTACCACCTTTTTGTATGGCATGAGCTTATCATCCTTGGTTGATGATAAGTTGTGAGTCCCCATAGACTTTTAGTGCCATGATTCGCCATTGTGCTGCAATCTTGAGGCCTATGGTTAAGGCCTCGTATTCTGCTATATTGTTGGTACAGGGGAACACCAGCTTGTATGATCTAGGTATGCAGTCTCCTTGCACTGTGATGAAGAATGCACCAGCTCCTGATCCATGTTGCGTGTGGGAGCCATCAAAGTATAATTTCTAGTGGTTTGCTGCACCAAGGTTAAAAAGAGACTCATTTGGGAATTTTGATATGAGTGGGTTATCTGTGTAGAGGGGCACTTCTGCCAGCTGATCCACAATGACTTTTCCTTTTATGACTTTTCGTTCCACATACTCAATATCATGTTCAGACAATATCATTACCCACTTAGCCATTCTACCTGTAAGCATTGCTTTTGACAGTAGGTATTTTAGAGGGTCTATCTTGGCAATCAACTTGATTTGGTGAGCTAGCATGTAGTGTCTGAATTTTTGAGCTACAAATACTAGTGCTAGGCAAGCTTTTTCTATTGATGTGTAATTGAGCTCGTGTCCCACCATTGTTCTACTGATGTAGTAGATAGCTCGCTCGGTTCCCTTTTCATCATGTTGGGCCAAAAGGGCCCCCAGGGCGGCTGTTGTTGCTGAGATGTATAGGATTAATGGTTTCCTGACAATTGGTGGCATCAAAATAGGTGGTGTAAGTAGATATTCTTTTATTTTACTGAATGCTTTCTCACATTTGTCGTCCCATCTGAAAGCTACTCCCTTGTGAAGTAGGTGTGAATAGGAAATTTGCTTATCTGCTAGTTGTGCTATGAATCTCCGAATGGACTGGAGTCTACCTTGCAATCCTCTCAGTTGTTTTAACGTTCTTGGTGCTTCCATTTCAAGGATTACTTTTACCTTTGCAAGGTCCACCTCTATTCCTCTCATTGAAACTATGTATCCTAGCAACTTTCTCGATTGTACCCCAAAGACACACTTCTTTGGGTTGAGTCTAACCTTATATTGTTCGAGCCTGTCAAAGATAGCACTTAGAGTTGCTACATGGTCCTATCTCTTCTTTGATTTAGCTAGTATGTCATCCACATAATCTTCAACTGTTTTGTGGATCATGTCGTGGAAGATTAATGTCATTGCTCTTTGGTATGTAGCTCCTGCATTCTTCAACCCAAATGGCATTACATTCCAGTAGTAGGTGCCCCAAGGACATATGAATGCTATTTTGTGTTGGTCTTCTTTTGCTATCATTATCTGATTATACCCCGGGAAGCCATCCATTAGGGATAACATCTCATGTCCGGCCATCATATCCACTATCATGTCAATGTTGGGTAGTGGAAATTCATCCTTGGGACATGCTTTGTTTAGGTCTCTAAAATCAGTGTAGATGTGGATGCCCCCTTTCGGTTTTGAGACCGGTATGAGATTTGATACCCATTCTAGATAGTCGATCGGGCGTATGAAGCCAACATCCAAAAGTTTCTGCAGCTCAATCTTTATGAGCAAGGCTATTTGTGGATGCATCTTCCTTAGCTTTTGTTTGATTGGTTTTGCTCCTGGGTAAACGACCAAATGATGAACTATTACTTTAGGGTCCAGACCTGGCATTTTTGCATAGGTCCACGCAAAATTTACCTTTCTCTCCTTTAGGAATGTTGCCAATAGTTCTTGTTCCTCTGTTTGAAGTGTTTGGGCGTAGAATGTGATTTGTGGCTTTGTTTCTGTTCCCAGGTTGATAGGGTTGCACTGTTCTGCCAATACTGCTGACTTCTCCTGATGTAGAGTAGTAGGGGGGAGATTGAATCCTTCATCCTCTGGTGCCTCGGAGAGGTTTTCACCATCGGATGCGTCCTTTATTTTTACTGTTTTATGGCTAGAGAGAGCCACAATGTGGTTTTCACTCAATAACTCCGAGCTTATTCTCAATATTTTTCTTTTGCGACTGAAGGACTCAATCGTCTCCCCATAGTATGCTTGTTTGTTTAGTGTGATGTTGAATCTAGCCTTGTGATCTCCGCACGGAATTGTATCCCTTAGTCCCATGAATTCCGAGAGAGCCTCATCATTTTCGAACAAGTCTAGAATCGGCAGTCCCCGTTGGGCATGATCGATGAGTTGGGGGTATACTAAGTGGATTTGGTGGGTTCATTAGATTGGCTCAGTGGGTGAAGCACTAATCATTAATAAGGTGGAATCTTCGAAAAGCCTAGGGAGACCTGCTATGGTATCGTCATCGTCACTACTAGCACAAACATCAATGACGTCAAAGGTGTAATTATCGAGCGGGATACCCAAGCAAATAGGTGGTCTAGGAGCAGTTGTTGTTACCTGAGGAGAGGACCGAATTTCTCTTTTGGGCGTACCTCTGCCATGTACGGTTATACTCAGAGGAGTATAACTGAGGCCAATGTTTCACATCCTTCTTTCTACAATGATGGGCTCCAACCGTCCATCACTGTTTCTTCCTCAGCTTTCATTCTTGTTATAGCCCATGTCGAACATCATTTGTAACCCTCTGTTTGTTTCCTCCATGGGTAGGGTGGGAGTGGGTCTTTCATCTTGGTACAGAGCTTTTGTGATGTCCTCCTCGTCCACATTCTCCCATCTAAGATCCCCCCAACGGTGGAATCCAGAGGGTTCTGTTCTAGTGCGAACAGGTGTTTGAATCAGTTGTGGTTGCCCATGTGACCTAGGAGATTGTGGTAACTCTCCTACAAGAAAAGCATTTATCTTCATTCTATAATCACCACATCCATTGTCTTGTATCATGTTCTTGATCTCGGATATGTCGGGGATGGCAGGTGTCTCTTTCACAGAAGTGGAGTCGAGATTAGCTGGGTCTATGTATGAAGTAGATGGTCCTTCATCATTCTTGGGTACTTGAGGGATCTTGTAAAACTTGGCTTCCAAGTTTTTGCAATAGGCAAAAGGTTCGGGATCCCCATGTATAGTGACCTCCTCGTTTTGATATGAGAACTTAATGCACTGGTGATAGGTTGAGGCTACTGCCCTCATTCCATGTATCCATGGGCGTCCCAGGAGGATGTTGTATGGTAGGTCAAGGTCGAGGACTTGATAGGTGGTTTCCATGGTTGCTGGCCCCACTTGGATGGGGATCTTGATAATTCCCTGAGACACTCTTTCCTTGTCATCATATGCTCTTATTGTGATGCTTTTGTTCTTATTGATGGAATCCTCCGCGAATCCCAATTTCTTTATAAGCTTTAGTGAACAAATATTAAGACCTGCACCACCATCTACCAGGACTCGTTTGACTTTCTTTTTATGAATTAGCACTTGGAGGTGGAGTGCACGGTTATGAGATGGCTGCGGAGGGAAATCTTGATCCAAAAATGTAATGAGGTTTGGGGTAACGATGTTACCCACCATAGCCTGAAATTGCTCTATAGCAAGGGTGGCAACAATGATAGACGCAACTAGTGCTTCATCAAGGATCTGTCTATGGGTGGCGGAGATTTTCAGTAATTCCATGATGGAGATTTGGGCGGGTGTTCTTTTCAACTGGTCAATAACATTGTAATCATAGGGGATGGCCTTTGTATTGGCAATGGGGGTCTTAGCAGGTGCCCTGGCGATGGTAACCTTTCTGCCTCACGTGGTGACTCCATAGTCATTGTTGGCTCCCTTGATATTTATAACGGTGACCATTTCATCAACACATCCCACAATCTCCTCGTATACTAGATTTGCAATAGCGTACTTTTTTTTTCCCTTATTATTTCCTTGATTACTTCCTTGGTTATGGTTTGGCATTGGATTCGTGTAGATTTTTAGGTCTTGGTTTCTAGCCGGCTACTCGATGTTGATGACTTTGTCCTCAATGAGGTCTTGGATGATATTCTTGAGTCTCATGCAATTGGCGGTGGTGTGTCCTCTGACTTTGTGAAAGTCACAAAGGACATTCTCATTGTACCACAGTGGTTTGGTCATGGGCTATGTGTATTGCTCGGAGTTAGAGATCTTGATTAGATTCTCTTTGACCGGCTTCTTCATTACCGACTCGATTGATTCACCAAGGGCCATGAACTTCCTCTTGGGGGGAAACTTGTTGCGGGGAGGTGGTCCTCCTTGATTACCCACATTGTTGACTTGACTGGTGGAAGGTGGTTGTGACTGTGCTACTACCACATTAGTCTGCACATTGTTGTGATTATGATTTTTTGGTTGATGATGGTTTTGGGTATTTTGCTTAGGAGCACTGATGACTACCTTAGCGTCGACCATGCCATCATTCGTGATATTTTTTTTCCTTGACCATGTTCAAGGTTTATCATTGTAGTTGTTAGACGGGTGGTTATCCTGTGGTGGAGTGAATGCTGGTGCGCCTTCTCGCGCCATAAGGGCTCTTTCAATGTTGAGCACCTTTGGAATCAGTTGGTCGTATGATGTGATGCACTACATTTTCAAGTAAAACACCAAGTTTTTATCGGGATTGGCTATAATGGTGTAGACTTGTTGTTCTTTTGGCCTCAGATCGCCATCTTTGCAAGAAGGATGTGAATAACTCTCCTTTTTCTTGTTTGAGTGCAGATAGTTCTTCCAAACTGACATCCACACCCATATTGAAAGCATAATTTTTAAGGAAAGCCTCCACTATTTCCTCAAATGTTTTAATGCCCGTGGGTAGGCGAGAAAACCATTCCATAGCTGGACCAGTCAGGCTTCGAGGAAAAATTCGCATTAGATACGTGTCATCATATGCAACTTCCATGCAGTGCACTTGAAATTCCCTGACGTGGTTTTCAAGGTTTCCCATTCCATTGTATTTATCAAATTTGGGGATCTCAAATCACTTTGGGAATGGTACCATGGTGAGACTTCAATCGAACGGATAAGGGCACAAGTTGCCTGGTGTCCTTGTGGTTTTTCCTGCTTGTAAGTCCAACACCTACTGTGAGAGCAGTTTGATTTGTGTTGCAACATCCTTGCTCGGATTGGGGGGTGGGATGAACAAGTTATGAGGTGTTCGAGGTGTTTGATGGGTGAGGAGAGTACTGGTGGGCATTTGCTACAAGCTTGGTTGTGCGTTCAAGGCTTGGTGGTATTCCTACATTTTTTTCAACAACGCTTGTTGTTGATCTTGTTGTGCTTGTTGTTCCAAAAATGCTTGTTGTTGGTCCATTTGCTACTGTTCCCATGAAGCTTGTTGTTGGTTAATCTATTTTTGGGCTAGTAAAGCTTGCTGTTGGTCTAGCTTTTGTTGTGCCAACAAAGCTTGTTGTTGGTCGAGCTGTTGTTGGGCCAACAAGGCTTGTTGTTTAGCCTTTTGTTGTGCCTAAAATTCTTGCAGGGCTTGTTGGTAGGCTTGCAGATGGATCGCTTGTAATTGTGCTTGGTACTATGCTTCAACTTGCGCTTGAGCTTGTGCTTGAGCTTGTGCTTGGGCTTGGGCTTGAGCTTGTGCTTTTTCTTGCGCTTGAGCTTGTGTTTGGGCTTGCGCTTGTGCTTGGGCTTGCACTTTTTCTTGGGCTTGTGCTTGCTCTTGGGCTTGCGCTTGAGCTTGTGCTTGGGCTTGTGCTTGTGCTTGGGCTTGCGCCTGAGCTTGTGCTTGGGCTTGCACTTGAGCTTGTGCTTGGAGTACTCTCTGTTGGTTGGCTTTTTGGAGCATTTGGATCAGCGTGGTGAATGAGTTTGTCATATTGGCTTTTGGTGGGATCAGTGGTGGGATGGGAATTGTGCCAACCATTGTGGTAAATGGAGGGATTGTGGTGGTGATTGGGATTTGGGTTGTGGGAGGGTGGTTGAAATGATTGGTCCTTGAGATGGTATGCTTTGGGATACTTGAGGACCAATCGTGGGGGAAACTTGTATGGTTACCACTTGTTGTTGTGATGATGTGGGCAAGAAGATGGAATTGGGCGTGATGTTTTGATTGCTAGGTTCCAAGAAACCGTTGATGTTGATAGGAGGAAAGCCCAATCCAAGGGGTGATGTGGTGGAAAATGGAAATGGGGGGAGAGGTGGAATGTTGCTTTGGAAGAAAGGGTTCACAACGTTAATTGCTTCAAACAAGTTACCTTCTTCAAGTGGTAAAGAAACTTGTGTGTCTAATTGACCAGCGGATGTTGCATGGAATGAAGATGAACCAACATGGTTATGAAAGGTGAGTGGGACGTATGGGTGAGATGGGTTTTCCGGAATGGATGTAGCCAATGTGGGGGTGATGATTGCTTCTTTATTATCCCAAAGGTGGTGTTTTTGCAATTCTTGGAACATGGCACTCCCCTTGTTCACATTCGGGGAGGTTGGTGTGATGACTGATGTGGTGCAAGGTACTTCTTGATTGATGTTTGACAATGGGGATGCATTTGGAATGGGTGTATATGTACTAGTGCTTGTGTTAAAGTTGGGAGGGGCATGACCTCTCCTCTTGCTACCGTATTTAGGTATTTGAACATAGCACTAACAATTTTGTGGTTCTCTGGATTTTGAACCATTTCCATGATTTCGGTTTGTGTCATCCCCATGTCTTCATTTGTGTTGTCCTCTTGATGACTCTCCTCTTGAGGATTTTGTGATGATAAGGGAGAGTTTCTTGGGGGATTGCTTGATCCCGCTAGGTTCACTTCGGTGTTTAAATGACTCATGTCCACAGAAGCTGATATTTCTCTGATATTCTCCATGTCCTTCTTATGTTGAGATCTTGTTTGGACCATAAAAAATAGGGATTTGCTTGATCCTAATCCTTTAGGTCCAAAAGAGAAGAACTAGGGAAGCTAAAAGATCAAAGATGGTGATAATGGTGATGGATCAAATGGATGGGATGAGTGAAAACTTTTTTGATGAACTTTTGACGGTGTGTGCTAAACTTGCAAGGGCTTTTGATTTAATTGATTGTGATAATTCAACTAGATGCGTTAAGTCAAACAAGATTGTTGTGCAGTTGTTTTCCCTAGGAAGTTGTGTTATCCTAGGGGGAACTTGCACAAATGGATGAATTGACAAAGTGTTTATGCCAATGTGTTTTGAGAACTAATAAACTTTAAGAATTTGTGTTATCTCAAAGAAAACTTGTCCAATGGTTGAGACTATGTTGGCTAAGTGTGTTAAGCCAAGATTTGATGATGTTGATTTAGCCCTCTAAGTTTAGCGCGATGATTATTTCTAGAGTTCTCAAAAGGTTTGATGATGAAATGAGATTTGGTTGATGGAGGAATGGATGGGAATGACAACTTTGATCTTGAATCTTAACCTAGATGCGACTCTCTTTACAAAACCTCGGTATTGAAGAACATGCTAGACTTCCTATGGGAGAAATGCAAACCTTTGAAAAAGTTCGGGATTTTGTTGACAATAAAATGCATACAATGCGGGATTGTTCCTTGAGGCTTTTTTGTAGAAATTGTATACAAGTCTCTCCCTTACTTCAAGGAGCATCTCAAGGCGTTGCTCATGGATTTTTAAACTTACTTTCTTGAACTTTGGCTTTGGGATTTTAATCTTGCGGGAAATCATTGGAAACAACACATGTGTAATTCAATTTGTCTTTTTATCTTGGTTAAATGAGGTTCTTTTTATCCAAGACACTTGCTTGCTTAGGTTCCAAACTATATGTCTAGTGTCCCATTTTCTTTCTCATCCCACAAGGTCCTTTGTGTGGAAATCGGGGAAAATAGGGCAAAAGTTCCTTATGTTTATCCTTATCGAAAACAAATGACGGTAGAACTTGTGCACTTAGAAACCTCTAGGAATGTGATTCCTAGGGAAAGCAAGAGTGGCCAAGTTCATCAATAGGTATTTGTTTCCCACAAGGTGTTTGAAATTTCAAGATTTTTGTGTATGTTTGTTTTTCAAATATTTTCAACATAAAGCAACGTATTTTTTCCAAGCACTTTTTACACTCCTAGGATGATGAGGCAATATCTTGTTGGGTTCCCACTTGGATAAATCGAGCTGCGCATATCTTGTGCGAATGGTTAAATGCTTGACCACACTGGCTCCCCTCCACGACACTCACTTATTCGGGTCAGCCAAGCATTAGTACCCATGTATCTCCCATGGCATACTTTCCATTTCCACAACAAGACTACATGTTACGTGGGGCGGCTTCAAAGGACATAACCTTCTGCACCAACAAGATAGACAAGGTTTTGGATTTTTTCTAAACAAGGGGTTCTAATTCGGGCATTCCGTTCGTGGAGGATTATCCAACATCGGCGAGAGTCCATTGTTGTCCATTTTGTTGGAATAATCCTCGCGATATTGGCCTTTGTTCCAATATCCACACTTATATCCCAGGTGGAAGTCGCTTGGATTTAGCGTGTTCTCGGTTGGGTTGTTCCCTTGGGTGATTACTTTTTCCCACAAAGCAGGCCCTCTAAGATAAACAAAAGCGAGCTAACATATCCTATCGTTTACACAACCTTTTTTGAAAAACAAAGGGGAAAACCTCCATAATATGTCGTGCTCACACTCGCATGATTTGTTCAATTTTAAGAGCCCAAATCAAAATGTGGAGGCAATTTTTTTGACAAATTAATATCACAAAAATGCTTTTGATTCTCAAGATCGCTATAAAGCACGAGAGAAGCGCATACACATTTTAATGATGTTAATTTGTGAAAAAGTTTGCAAAACATAAAAGACACTTGTTCATTTTAATCCTCAAAGCAAAGATGAATTCTTTTTAAAAGCACCAAATGAAGTGTGAAGTTGGCTTGTTCAATTATTACCTTTCAAACCAACTCTAGTGTATTTGCCTAAAATCCTTTTTAGCCTCCTTGGCAACTTTAGAAAACAAAATTTGATTGTTCTTTTTAAAGCCCAAAGTAAAATTTAGTGCCCTAAGATCAAAGATTCTAACAAGTTTCTTGAAAAGTGTTGAAGAACACTTAAGTGTTTAAAAACACTTTGCATATAATAAACATGATATCATAAAAGAAATTTAATTGTTCTTTTTAAAGCCCAAAGTAAAACTAGTTTTCCTAAGGCCAAAGATTTTAACAAATTTTCTCAAGGAGTGTTAAAGAACACTTTTAGTGTTTAGGAACACTTTGGTTTTGTAAACATGATGTCATAATGATTCCTTCCTTTGCTCCAACCTACAAAATGACACTAAAACAGAGAACAATAAAGATGGGAAATCAGATTAAAAGGTTAAAAAAAAATTGAACTTAAAAAACACATGTTAATTTAAGATTTTACTATTGTCCCGCGGCGAAGTTTGGAAAAGCGGCAAAGTTTGGAGAAGCGGAAAAGTTTGGAAGACGGTTCTATATAGCACCGCGAAGGTGACTTTGGGAAGTGCTCTGCATAGACAAAGAGCGCAAAAGCGGCACGATAGAGGCCCGCGGTGCAGTTTGGAGGCAGCCTACTTTAAAAATTTAAAATTATGGGAAGGAACAGTGACGCGGTGGAGTTTGGAGAGAACGCGGTTCAGAATAGAACCGCAGTAGTGAAAGCGGCGAAGTTAGGACCTGCGCGGCGGGGTTAAGAAATTTAAAAAAACTAACAGGTGGGATTCCCGCAATGTAGTTTGGACGATGTAACTGCGGGTTGATATGGAGTCGTAGAACTGAAGGCAGTGAGATATTGTGCCATGGCACTAAAAGCGGTGCGATATAGCGCCGCATGGGCTAGTTTGCTTGTGTCTGCAACAAAAAATTAGAAACTGTGGAATTTGAAAATGTGATTTAATTTTTTGACTTGCTGCCCTCCTTCTAGCGCCAAAATGTGAACCCCTAAACCTGCAACAGCACAAAGACATTAAACATTGTTAGTGTTAGATCTAAATGCAAGCAAACAATGAGGGATTCCCCATAAAATCCATTTATTAAAGCTAGAATTAGGAAAATGAAGAACATAAAACAAGAAACTTAAACTAAATCCTAATTAAGCCAATAAAATGATGATCCTATGGGGGAATTGGTGCCAATGATATGTTGCAATTGGCCCTTTCCCAATTCCTATGTGCAAATGTTGGTTGTTTGAATCAATGGTCAAATCTCCAAAGAGATTTGAGCATAATCTTGTTATGACCTATGAAAATTGATGGATGATTGGAAACAATGAGCAAAATTAGTTCTCAATTGAAGAGAGTAACTTTGCATGTGAGTTGTGGATGAAGATTGAGGAGAAGATTTTCTAATTTATAGATTCAAATCTTGGAAGAGATAGTGGAAATAAGCAATGTGGGACAAAAAATAGTCCAATGGCATTGTGCCACTTGTCCAAATGTGATTGGATGAGGAATGTGCAAGTTTTGGCCAATGCGCCAATAAATGCATTTAGGTGGCATTTCAAATTTGAGAAATGACATGTTGAAGAGGGAAAGGGAATGAAGTTAATGTCACTTGGCTCAAGGCCAAGGACATGTAAGAGGCATTGAATGCCTTTTTGGAAGGACCAAGTCCACTTGACCTTTTTGAATTCAAATAAGGAATATTCCCTTTTGATGCTTTGTGAGAGAAAATAGAGGAATTAATAAATCAAAGTAATTGATTTATTGTGCAACTTGCATTCTCTAGAGAATTTTAGTGAGAAAGATTAACTTAATCAATGTTTTGATTAATTTAATGGAGAATTAGGTGATGTGACAATTTAGACTTAGATTTATGAATTGATTTAAGTCATAAATTGAGAGGAAATGATTTGATTTATTTAATAAAGAAGGAATGTGTTGGATTAAATCAAATAATGTCTAATTTATTTAATTTAATAAGAGGACTTTAGAGATTTTAATCAAATAAAATGATTTATTTAATTAAATAGCAATGTAAGGTTAATTAAATTAAATTGATTAATTTAATCAAAGGAGGTGATAGACTTAATCCAATAAGTATTGAATTAAAGGATAGATAGTGATGAAATGTTGAGAGTTTGGTTTAAGAGGAAACATCGTTAGTAATCAGGATCAAGTGTGCCAAAACAAACTTGTACATTTTCCATGTCTACATCCCCTTTTCTTCCTTAAAATACCAACATAACAACTATGTTGACATTTTAAGGGGCATGTTACCCCTATCCATTCCATATACATCTTGTGAGATTTGAATTTTTGACATACCCCTTTGGTGGTTGTGTTGTTTATAATGCCCCTTGAGGCGTGGTTATCAATTTTTCCCCTATGACCTTGAGCATTGATTTTTCCCCTGTGATGTTAAACTTTTGTATGCTCCAAGTATGATTGGAAAAAAATTCCATGGATTTGGCATAATGGAACTTTCTAATTCATTAACTTGAGCATTTTTACATGACCACCTAGCATAACACACCTCTCTTTCTAGTGGAGCCATATGTTTCATGAGTGATTTAACATCCTTATGAGAGCACCATTTTGTTTAAACAACACATTCAATGGATGGTGTTTGGTATTTGAGACAAAATTAAGATTGAGGTCTCTTTGCCTTATAGCACTAACCTTGTGTTTTTTTTGTGATTAATTTATGTCTTGTGATTGTTATGTGTTTGTATCATTTCTACTTTGAACTTTTTTACTTCATGTTATGCTCGCATTATGTTATGTTCATTTTTTGTCTTCATTGTGTATGCTTCATGTTTGTCATGTTTCATTGCATCTCATTGTGTTCCTTTGTCCTTATATTGTCTCTCCATACAATCTTGAATCTTGGGGGCTAACGTATCCCCTATATTCAATGCCATCCTATCTTTTCAATATTTGGATAATTGAACCCTTATATTCTCACTTTAGTGTAAGTGTAAGCATAAGTTCATACTCTCACTACAATGGGGGCTAAATTTAGTGTTGAAAATTGCCACTCTTGACCATGTTGCCTTAGGTTTATCTCCCCCCTATGTTCTTGGACATAATCATGCATTAATAACTCATTTTATAAACATCTTTGAAAAATCAAACATGGGAAATGAAATTATACAAATTTGATATTTTCCCCCCAACACTTTTTTAGACCCCAAAAAAGGTTGATCTAGTCAAGAGCATCCTACACCTTAGACCAACACTTTTGGATCCAAATTTGAATATGTTATTGTTGCTAATTTATTATTTAAATTTCTAATTTCAATTTTTGTTTATTACTATCTGACTTTCAAGAAATTTGAATAATTGCATATAAATACTAGTCATTTTATCATTTGAAACATTAATCATCCTAAAATAAAATCTATTGAGTAGATTGAATATCCTAAAATCAATCAAGGGCATTCAAGGGTAGAATTAGCAGCATTATTACAAAAATTTCATCAATCAAGTTCAAGGGTGCAATATATCAAGAAGAATGAATCAATCTATGTGCAAGGAGTTATCATGATCAATCATGTCATTTCATGGAGATGTATTGAGTTATCCTCTACATACTAGTTGTAGCAATCCATTATGTTTTATGAGCTAACCTTTTGTAGGTCTATCAAGAAATCAAGGCATCCATCAATCAACTTTTGTGGCAACTTGTGTGACGTCACTTCATCAAGGGTTTCACATCAAGGTAACATTATCATTTTTCATTCATCATTTTAGTCAATTATTCTTGTTTTGGCCTTTGTTCAACCTAGGGTATGCCCTCTTGATCATCATCAATCATTGTACATGGAGGTAGAAATACCAAAAGAAGTTTGACTTAGGAAAGCCCCTATATAGCACAACCTTTTCCCCTCTTTTGATGTGTGCATCATGTTAGATCTAGAGGTTTTAGCAAGTCATAGTCTCAAGAAACAAAGTGTAGACCTCAATCCACAGCATAGGCTTTTTAGATTCAAAAAATGAGTTTATTATGATTTTTTTTTAAATTATTGTAATTAGGTTTATTGTATAATTAAAGCTAATCAAAATATTAAAAAATATTTTTTTATTTTATTTTAGACTCTGAGATCTATAAAATGTTATTTTTCATATTTTCATGAAAGTACTCTCATTGGAAAAATTCAAAGTTGAAGTTGAAGTTTTTTGAATTTTCTCCAAAAGAAGGGTTAAGATGTCACATAGATAGTTTTGAGTGAAAGGGTTTTGACCGACTCTCTTGAAAATCCAACCATGATTCGAATTTTAAAGGGGAAGAAGAAAATTTTATAGTTTCAAGCAGAATGGTTTCACTTGAAACTATATATGCCACATAGATGTTATGTGGTTTTGAGCAAAATAATTTCACCCAAACTATTTAGGGTGAAATTGTTTTGTTTGAAACTATTTTGTTGGTCAAAAGTGTGGCACAACTATATGCCTTTACCCTTGAAACATGAGGATCCTCTAAAGTTTTTTATCAAATATAGTCATTAATTTACAAAACTTAAAAAATCTTGAACAGAAAAACAAAACAAAAATTCAAGCCAAATTGAAAATAAAACTCATAAATATTTTGAAGATGCAAGATTGTATGTGGACTCATATGCTCCTACATCAAATTATGTAATAGAAAGTTGATGAAGCATTGGATGCACATTCATCAATTTGCAAAAATGTAATGAATAAATGTCATTTTTCGTGTTTGTAGAAAGTGGTGAATTCATTTTATAAAACCATGAGCATATTTTGGTGATCCATATTCTTGAGATTTTCGGTTTCCTCTTGTTGCAAGGTGTGACCCTTGGTCTTCCTTGCAGCACTAGCGCTTGGGTTTGTGACATGGTCTAACCGCCTCTTGTGGTTCTTAACCAAAGCTTATCGGGCATTGACAGGTCAATCTTTTGGTGCAATGACAAGTCCAACAATTGGTATTAGAGTTGGTCACAAGTTCAAACCCCATGCTTGTGTTGGGGGGGGATTGTTGCAAGGTGTGACCCTTGGTCTTCCTTGCAGCACTAGTGCTTGGGTAACTTGTGACATGGTCTAACCGCCTCCTGTGGTTCTTAATCGAAGCTTGTATCGAGCATTGACAAGTCGATCTTTTGGTGCAAGGACAAGTCCAACACCTCTTCCTCTCTTGTGATATTTTCAGTTTACTTCATACTTGGGAATCTATAAATAACATGTTTGAGGTTGAGTTGAGCATACATGGAGCTTCTAGACTCTTTTATTGGGAGCTATTTGTGAGATTTATTCTCATATTTGTTATTGTATTGGGGCACAAATTTTAGTGAGGATTTGTGAATTAGTCAAGTGGGAAGGGTTTTCAATTATTTGTGAGAACTCTTGGATGACCTATGGCTTGAGATCATTCGTACTGATGTCATTATGGAGTACTTAAGTGAGTGTGACTCATATTTTGGTAGGTTTTTCACCCATAAAAAAATTTCTCCACATTATATCTCTTGTGGTCATTGTTGGTGATGCTATTATCTCTTCCTTTACATTTAATTTCAAATTTATATTGTGTAAGTAATAATCAATATAATTGCTCTAATAATTTACATTATCTATATTTTGTGAGTTGGTGACTAACCTAAGGAATATCCTTGGTAGCTTATGAATTATGTTTGTTAGTAAATCTTCATGAAAACACATGGCATGAAAAAGAACCTTAGGTGAATTGTTGAGCATAGAGGGAAGATTTAAAATTTATTGATAACAAATTAACCCCTTTTATCAATATATAATAAGTAAAACAAACCAAGCAAGTTTGTGTATCTAAGTTGATGATGTGATGCAATATATATTGATGTAATGGTCATGTGAACTTATCATAACGCTTTATAATGATGTGAATCAAGATTTTATGATAAGATGATTTGATGTAAATTAATAACCTAAAACTATCTTTAGATATAAGATCTTAGATGACCAACTCAAATATATTTTGAAATATGTAAACCTATGAATGATTCTAAAAGTATGAAAAAAATAACTACAAATAAAAAATGAAATTTAAATTCAAAAGGCTAAATCATAATTATAGTTGTCTTAATCGGCAGGACAGGTCAGCAGGTGATTAAAACATGTGGCGTGCCCACTCAGTTTCTCAGCAGTGACATGTACGTGAGATTTTGGATGCTTGTGAACTAAATGCCTTCTAGGTTACACCTGGCAACAACTACTATTTTGGCTTTAGTATTTGTCTTACCTAATTATAGAATAAGATTCCCCATTAACCTAGGCCGCTTAACTAAAGTCAAAACTACAATAATTAGGCAGACAATGGAATTCCTTACGTATACTTGAGAGGCTTATCCTGCAATATGGCAACTTCATAGAACCTCCCGCTCCCACCCACAACAATGTTTTGTATAGTCGTGACAACAATCAAATCCAGTTGGGTGATGTCAAATCTTGATGTTTTTTTAATAATTTTGATATTATTACCAGTACCTTGGTGAGGAACATTTCAAGTCAAAGGAATATATATATATAGATAGTTTTAGTTTTAAATATTTTGATATTATTACCTGTACCTTGGTGAAGAACATTTCGGGTCAAAGGAATATATATAAATAGTATTAGTTTTAAATATTATTTTTAATTTATTGTGACAATCTGAATGGTTGATTCTCTTAACTTTTATAGTTTTATTATTAATGAATTTTATCTTGTTTATTGGATAATGTTGTCTTTTGTATAAAATTCAATTGTTTATTCTTTATCAATTTAATTTATTGTCAGAATTTGTATGTTTAGATGCAATAGTCAAGTTTTATAGTTTTACTATCAATGAGTTATAAGTTTTTATTGGATAATGTTATTTTTTATTTAAGTTTGAATTGTTTATTTTTCATCAAGTTTTAAAATTTTAGTTTCTTTTTTTTTTCCAAGAAATGTACTTGGTCGCGAATCCCACACATGCCCCAATAAGTCGAGGAATAGACGCAAAGTAAACCGTCAGGGAATGGACGCAGAGTAAATTGTCGGCACCACTTCAAGTGCCTAACTCGATGCGAACAATAAGAAGGGCCCAACATGATAGAGGTGACCAACCCGAAAGAATGGACCCCGAGACGATAAAATCTAGAGTGTAATTAGGGTGTACGTTTACACATGTATATTAAGTTATGATATTCAAAATTTGGGATTTAAGATTTTGACCATGTAAGGTCGCCATATAATCAGATTTAATATTATAGTGTCAAGTCCATTTTTTCTAAAATATTTAATTTCCCTTTCCTGAAATCTAGTGTTTACGTTGTTAGATTCAGAGTTAGGTTGTAAAGAGTTGTCGAGTGTGCACCACTTCTCATGCTTGAAATAGTCCTAAAAAATTTAATTCGTTTTTTAATAACCCAAATGTTGCCATAAAGATTTCGAATAAATAAAGTGATCGCATCTGACATAAGATTTGATAATCTAAACATGCCTAGATTCTTATGGCGAGAATTTTGGTTTTTGATTTGCATGATTGTCGGTGCCAGTTTTGTATGAATTTGTATTTAATGACAATATTAATTGTATATGTAATTAAATGCACTTGAAATACATAAAAGTGAATATTAGAATAGATTTCTTGAAAGACGTGTTTTGATAAACCATATCCAAACATGGATTGTGTAAGGTAGGATTTGTAGAGTTTTTTTATTGAAGAATCAGTATAATTTTCAAGCTCTAATAGATTTTGGTATGATTTTTTTCAAGTGTTTATTATTTTTAGGATTGCTTTCTAGGGTTTATTTTATAGTGTGCAAGTTTGTTCAATGGATATTTTTTTAAGTGTTTAATTTTTTGGGATTGTTTTCGATGGTTTATTTTATAGTGTGCAAGTTTGGTTAAGGGATTTTTTCAATGAGCAATCTTATGGATTGGTATAACAATGTATAGATTTTGGGTATTAGTCATTATGTATAAGGATTATGACTATAATTTTGGTTATGTTATTGCGACCTTCTCATGAAATATGTATTAAATGTGTTAGGTATTCTTTAGTAAGATATATGCATAAAGATTAATTGGTGACCTTTGATAGAAAGATTGAATTTGTGCACAAGGTAGCCCTTATTTACACATTATTTTAATGTTAGCAAATGATACTCTACTGCTTGATCCATTGTAAGAGATGTTATTTGCAAAGTTATTAAAGCACTTTCTTAGATGACTTTCAAATTGGATTCGACCGTAGAAGATAGTGCAAAAGGGAGCAGTTGAGAGGATGCCAAAGAATCTCATAAATTTACAATAATTAGATAATTGTATGGTTGCACATAGTTTAGACCTTTTTCTAGGGCATAGTTGGAAACTATATCTTAGAGTTTATTGTATTCACTTATAATTCTACTAGAGAAGCTTCACGTAAGTTTCTCACTTCATACTAGCAAATATTTATTAAGCAACTTGAATATTGGGTAGAGATGTTACTATTTAAAAAGCAGATTGGGATAGTTAGCATTGAGTGGACTCTTACCACATATATCTAGGTTCATGATGGATAAATAATAATTTCAATAGAGTGTTGAAAATGAAAAATAAAAGAGGTAAATAGTTTCATAGATATGTTATCCAAAATATGGAATCAAAAGTGTGAAATCACATTCACCATAGTAAAAATAGAACAATCTCAATAGACAGTTTGCATGCCAAAACTTGGAAACATAGTGGAGGTAGTGTTGGTGCATAACATTGTGTGGGAGTTGAATTCAAGAGAGGTTTGATTGTGTGAATGACTAGGAAAGTGTGGTCAAACTAGATGTACTTATAATGGAATCATATTCCTACACCACACCTAGAACATGTTGATATGGAGTATGTACATTCTAACATACATAAACCTAGGTATATCTTAACACTACCACCCTATGCAAATTTATTTTTTAGGTAAATTTGTTTAAGTGACTGGTGAGTTTTTACATTTTGCACATATACATTGAATCAACAAGTGAATGAGGATAACTTTGATAGATAGGTGGAAGACACTCTTGAAAATCTACTTTGTAACTTTCATCTTATTCTTTTGTACTTACTTTAATGTTCACCCCCTAGTCATATTTTAACAATAGTTGAATTTATTTTTAGTCATTTTCTTGATTATTGAAATAGGGAACATAGAGAACTATCCTTATAAACCCCTCCTCAATCATCCCTAAATTTGACCACCTAAGTCACCTAAGATACAAGAGTAGATTTGGCTCTTATGTTTGAATACTAGTGAAAATCTAATGCTTGAGTCCATGTTCAAAACTTGGATTCTAGTTCTTTTACCATCATTTAAGCCTAATCCTTACCATTTTTTCAAAAATCACCTCAACCAAAATTTCCTATAAATCTAGTCTTAACCTCCTTTCATGGGGTTATAAGAAACATCTTGTAAAGCACTCCAACTCTATCCATATATTTCTAGGCTTGTTTCAAGAGACTCCATTATTGTGTAAGGTAGCAATGAACACTTGTGAAGACTAAATATTTGAGAGCTCCTAGTGTCATTAAAGTCATACTCATCTTGTAATCTCCATATAGATGTACACACCTCTCCTCTTTGATCTCATAATTTTCCTCCTTAAATCTCTATATTTCCTCTTTCTTATCCTTTTATGAAGTCATATCCTATGCTGATTTGTACAAACCTTTTTGTTGAATATTAGATCCATTCAACTTCCTAGCCTCTCTATTTTCCCTATTTTTTATGATTTTCATTACTTATTTTTATTTCATCACTAACGAACCACAATATCATAGAACTTTCATAAGGTGTGTGCTTAGATCTAGTTAAATCTCTACACACACCACCATTGTCACCTTCACTAGGTTACATGCACTCAAATCTTCTTATAGTGCTACTTTTTAGGTTAAAAATTTCATCCTATGGGACCAAATGATGCAACCTCCTAAATAGTACACCATTTTCCTCTTGTCGTCAACTTTAGATGACAACATATTTATTTTAGGTCACCATGTTCACATTCTATAAGCAATAAATGAATCATAAAATTTTAGAAAGATGATATTATGATTTTGAAGGTCATGTAATACATAGGCATTGGTGCTCATTAAGTTACTATTGCTTATGGGCATAAGTAATGGTGTCGAGGGGAATTGGGAAACAATTTTAGGGGTGTTGAGCACTAGAGAAAATTGTTATGAGGTATAAATATTAGATTTTCCAAAGTTTTGAAAATGGGTTAAAATTTACCCAAGACCTATTTCCTAGTCTCTTGATCCCATTTTAGCATTGTATTTTAGATCTTTCAACTTTATTTCTCAATATTTCTTTTATATCCTATATTTACCTTCTCCTAACTCTTGTACTTGATGTTGTAGATCAAATTAAGTCATTTTCAATTCTATAATATTTCAAAGATGTGATTTAATTTTAATTAGGTACAATATGAAGATACTTTAGCTATTTCTTGGTGAAAAATATTAGGGGTAGATTAAAAAATTCATTTTTTTATGAACCTAATGTATTTTATGTTATTTTTATAACTAAATTTGAGATAAATCCAACAATGACCTCATTTTATATCCAACAATGACCTCATTTTACAAAATAACTATTTTCTTTAAATTCTAAAACCTTAAGATATCTTAATTACACACTATATTTCCTTTTAATCTTCCCTTCTCTTAAATACAAAATCTCTTCTCCTTTTCCCAACACCTAGTTTAATAATCTCAACTCCCAATTTACCTAATCCCTAATCTTCATCTTCACATATACCTCTTCCCCTTTTCCTAGCACCCGCTTTTCTTTTCCCAATAGCTCACCTAGAATCCCTAATACTTTCTTTCCCCTTTCACCCCTTCACAATCCCATCCTATATTTTTCCTATATCCTTCACATTTCCTTAGTTCCCACTCATTTCTATGCTTCCCCTACATATTATTACCTCCTTCCCTCTTTCATTTACCCAACATTATACCTCACTTGAACCCTTGATTTACCAATATATCCTTCTTTCCCTTTTGTTCATGCCCTCTTCCCATCATAGTTGTAATGAAGCTAAGGTTAGTGGAACAACTTCTTACGCTAATCTTAAGAGGAGGGTAATGCAAAAATTTACAAATATTTACAATAGTTACAAAAACTTAACTAAAAATAAACATAAATATCATGCATACCACAACATAATAATTTATGTGGGAAAAATATTTCTGGATAAAAACCCCACACTTCAAAAGCCATCCAATATATTATTCATTAATCACGAAGAATACAATATACTTGCAGAGCAAGCTTCTCACAGGAGTATCACTAGCCAAATATCCAAAGGTAACACAACAACTATCATACTCTCATAATACATCATAATTCATAATTGTACATATAATGCTCTCATAAAATAGGGTTGCTTGCTAAGGCAGGACAAGCCAACAAAAACTTCTATTGTCAGATCTGAGACCTAATTATGAATGGTCCATATTTTCAATAATAAAATATAAATAAAATGTGGCTTTTGGGGCATTGCCCCCAAACCCCTACCAAGGCGCATGACATATATTTCAATGTGGTTTTGTTGATTATTCCCTTGAATTGGTTGATGACATGTGACAACATAATAGTCTACCCCCACTTTTCAACATTATAAGGCCACCAAAATAAAAAATTTTAATGTGTCAATTATACAAAACAAATAGGCCAAGAATTTAAGGATTGATTAAACTAATAAGTTGTAGAAATTTCCATGTAAATTCAAATTATAATTTATAATTTTTTAAAATGAATTATTTTTATTTTTAACTTTTTTGATCAATTTAAAAAAACTCTATTATTTTTATTCAATAACATTTATTGTGTCGCATAAATTTCACTACAAATAACATCTCTACTTGGTTTCCTAGAATTCGATCATTAACTCCAATGTCTAGTGTCCAAATATGACATAGTAATGGGCCACACTATTGTCCTTTAGTGTATAAATCAAAATTAATATTAAAATGTGTGAAGGTGACAAAAAAATAGTTATAATTTTTACAAGTGGAACAAAGCCACACCTGTGTTATAGTCCAATTGATATGATTGCATCTTATGTGTATGATTATGCCTATTGTACTTGTGGATTTCTACATTTGATTCACCCTTATATGGGCATGCATCTAAGACAAATGTGGTGCTAACAAGCACCTTCAATATTTTTTGTAAGTGGGTGGAAGCATGAGACTCCCTTGATTTTGGGTTAAACCCCTAAGATGTAAAAGAGTAAAGCTATGCAAGACAAGAGTGGAAAATGCTTATAAGTTGATTATGTAGTATTTATCAATTGCATGATGCAAGCTTGTTGTAGCTACTTGGTAATGGCTATGTAAGAGGTAGTCTTTGCAATGACAATTCCTCTAAACAATCAATGGTCATTAATGACTTAGGGCTTCTCCTTAATTATAAGACTATATGCTCAATTTGAATTATTTTGGTATGTAACTTAATGGACAAGAATCAATTTCTTGAATTGTTAGCTTTGAGGATAATAAATTTTAAAAGGTGGGATGAGATGATATGCATGAATCTATCTAGGGGATATAACCACACTTTCATCGAGTCCAAGAAATAGAAAATCTTGAGGGTTTAGATCATTCCTATTCTATTAGTGAGATAGTGGCATTTGATGCCAAATTATATTAGATTATGATTACCTTGTGATTAAAATGTGATAACTTAAGTGTTAAAATCATTCCTAAGGTTTCTATCGAGATGATATATCCAAACTTTTATTGAGTCGTAGAGATGAAAAATCCTAAAGACTAAGATCATTCCTATTCAATTGACGAAATAATAACATTTGAGTCAAATATATTAGATTATAATTATCATATATTTAAATTGTGACAATTTAAATATTAATATAATTAATTTAAAACGAACCCAAAAAAAAACACACTTTTCTCCTCTACAATCCCTTTCCGAATACCATAGATAGATGGTACTTAGATAATACCCTCTTGAAACGTCAAATCTCTGATCGCAATTGAATGTTGTCTTTCAGAATGGAGAGAGGACTATGTAAAATATGGTTAAACAGTGCCCATCATCGTAGCAGGTAAATTTTAAATAGTAATGGCACTTATTCAGGCATCATCCCTGCCTTTCAAATGCTCTCACATATCATGGTTAAAAGAAGAACACAACCCAGATTAAATATACAATTTTAAAAATTTGTTATAAATTCTGGACGGCCATGAGATTTATTCCCTGCAAGCTACAAGCCAAATGTTCTCTGTTTTAATACACATATATCTGTTAAACAAAATATTCCAGGCAAATAAGAACAAATTTATGGAAAGCCCACATCTTTCTCCAAGAAATTAAGTACTCTGTGTACGAGGTAAACAACTAAACAGAGGACCGAACCCAAATCCAACAATTATATTTTATTACATGTATTCACAGTTACAGAGAAAGAAGTACCAGCCTTCGGCAGGCATTCGAAACAGGCTAAAACATATTATCTGAGTTCCTTGGCTGTTGCGCCAAAGTCTCACACAGTAAGACAACAAAATAGAGAAAAGAAAAGAAACAAAAACCAACAACAACAGATATCAACAATCCACATGATAAACTAACTGTCTCTGAACAAGCAATGAAGATCCACCAAGTTCATCTTCTCCCCTGATTTGCCTTCAATTGGTCTTAGCATGGTGGGCGGCGGCGGCGGCAGGAGCAAGGGGGGGGCGAGCGGTGAAGTGGGTACCAAGAAAATCCTCATTGGGACTATTTGTAGTATTATTTGAAGATGGTGGAGATTGGGGACGCCTGTAAATGGTATGAAAGTCGGAGGCAAACCTTCCAGAGTCTCCAGGAAGCCTGATATATGCAGAGTCCCATGAAAATCTGCCGGAATCTCCAGGAGAAGAAGCCGCCAGAGCGCCATAGATCCTGTGGCCGGCGTTGCTCCTGTACTGAACGATGGCCCTGTAAACATAAGGTATCAGACCTTCCATACTTCACTGAATTATCTTGGTTGTTCTTGAGATTCGAATTCGGGAGTCTTAAATGATGCCCAGTTGTTCGATGGGCTGGCTAAATTTGGGTGGGGTAATAATGAGAATAGTGTTTTTTTCCGTGAGATTGAGTGTAAAGATTGGTGGTGAGGGGTGGGTTTTAAGGGTAATGGTGGTGGGCACTGGGCAGGTGTGGATAAAGATGAAAGGTGAAGAGGATTGGTCAGTAGCTGGAAAAACAGCCGGCTTGCCCAGCTGGTTTTCTGTGCAGTGACTTGTAAGTAGACTGCTGCTTCTGCTGATATCATCTGGGAGGAGATCAAACCATTACGTATCTTACTAGGGATTTAATAACACTTTGATGTAAGCAAGCACGCGTTTTATATTAGTGGATTAGGTATGTGGGTCCTTCTCACAAGGATGCAGGCATCCGTGGGAGTAACTTTAAATCATTGTCAACGGCTACATCATAGGCAATCCCTTGGAAGCATCTGATTAGGGAGGAAGTGACCCTATTGTGGTCTAATAACTTTGTTGAATAAGTTTCATTGAAGAAGCATCCTTCTAGGGAGGAAGTGATCTCATTGAGGTCTAATGATGATGATGAATGAATTTAGGAAAAAATTAAAATGGGTAATGCTTCTAGGGAGGAAGTGACCCCATTGAGGTCTAATAATGATGTTGAATAATTTAGTAAATAAAATAAAATGGGTATAGATTAGTTTGAATATTGGATTGTTTGACTATTGAATTGGATGATGTTTAAGTAGAGAAGTTTAATGCAATTTTTAATTGGGGAAGGTTTAAATATACAATGCAATTGATTTTATTTGGGGTAGGTTTTAAATAATTGGTGTGCTACTTATAGTTTATAATTGAGGAAAGGTTTAAATAACATGTGTCTATTAGTTGTTTATTAGAGATGGGTAAATAATCGATGCATTAACTAAAACACATCTATTCTTTACCGTTGGGTCTTAACTGATAATAGCATATTAGAACTAATCTTATCTTTCATTTTCAAATTTTCAATGGATAATGCACTAATTATTTACTAGGGAAGGTCCCCTACATAAATAATAGGTGCGTTGACATTGCATCCATTGTTTTTGTGGTGGCTAGAGATTTGAAATTTGTGTTAATATATATAGATAACAATCTATGAACAAGTTGGTGGATTAACCATTTCAAATAAAGAAATGTTCAATTTGATTTAATTTATAATTTTTTTTAATATAATAGTGAAGGTTCTATAAGGGTCCCCACACTTGGAAATAAGCTTCATACATAAATTATACCATGAAAACATATTTAACTAGATATTAAATGCTACTCACAAAGAAGTAATAGCGACAAAATACGATTATCACCATAAATATACATATAATGGCCAAAAAAACAATTGACCTATAGTTCATAAACTAACCTAGTAATTGAAATTAACTCTATACTACCCCCACATTCCCTTAATATAAGAGATACTAGCATTGTTTCTACTACCTCCTTCGTCCATTGTTCTTTTGTATGTGTAGGATGCTCTCAATAATGGCTTGCTAGATATGGGAAATGAACCATGTATCATACTCCCTATGATGTCGAGGCCTATGAATAGAGGCGCCATAGGAAATCAATGATATTGTGAAGCCACTATCAATGACAAGTCATTTGTGATGGTGGTGCACATGCAAGGTAAAATCACATAGTTTTGTTACACTTTTGACGAACAAAATAATTTCTAGCCAAACATTTTTTCCTGAAATCACATGACACTTATATCACATCAAATATTTTTTTAATTAAAAAACTAAATGATAGTTCATATTATACATAAGGTTTTGAGTGAAACCCTTTTGGATAAGAGGGTTTCAATCAAAACTATTTATGTGATGGTATATATGGCAGTTCAATTTAAATTTTTCTCTAGATTTCTCCAAATAATTTAATTACTCTTCATTACAAATTTAGAAAAAAACTAAAACCTTCACTTATAATGCTTGAATTACTCTTCATTACACTATCAAAATTTAATTTTATTATACCTATTAGAAAAAGAAGCTTCTTCTCACTATTTTTTTAAAATTTTTATTTCTTTCAAACTCTTTTATTTATATATATATATATATATATATATATATATATAAAATTAATTAAAAAATGCAATATATAAAAACAACGAAAAATACAGGACCACATCTCAAAAAAATTAAAGCATCTCAAATACAAGACCAAAAAACAAACAATACAACAAAAAGAATAAAAAATAAAATAAAACCCGTTTTAAACTTTGAAATTAAAGTTTATAAAGTAAGAAATATATATTGAAAAGGAGTATGCAAAAATAAAATAGTTTCGTAAACGGTGTGATTGCGTGAGAAGGTATTGAAAAACCATCGGTTTCAAATATAAAATTTATGCCTTTGCGTTCAACCTTTTTTATTCAAAAAATAAAATTTTATAACTCATCCCCTTTTATATATTTTCGGTTTGCTTGCTTTTGCTTTGATGATCGACTCCAAGCTAAGGGTGCAAACTATAAGGCTTTTACTTCACGTTACGACTAAAAGGGGAAATAATGACTTTTGTATGGTGTGTTTTAATACAATTGAATTAATGTAAGTAATTAAGTATAATTAATTTAGATTATTAAAAATGTGTGTATATGTAGAAATTGGATAATAATATAAGAGAAATTTAATGAAGTTGATAATATTATTTAGTTTGATAATTGAAGAATAATGTCAAGTAGATAAATTTTTGAAATTATTTAATGTGGGATATGGGAACAATGTTTATTAGTCTAATTGTATGGAATTCTGTATTAGATCTCTTCTCCATTAAAAAACAAGTTCATGGGTATGGGATAGGCTTATGACTATAAATTTATACTTATGTTCTAGATTCATTGTAGCAATTTGTAGGATCTTTCTCTAAAACTTTAGCTAATACATTCCCTTGGTATAAGAGACACTAGCATTGTTTCTACTACCTCCTCCATCCATTGTTCTTTTGTATGTGTAGGATACCCTCAATGATGTCTTGTTAGAGATGGGAAATGAGCCATGTAACATACTCCCTATGATGTTGATGCATATGAATAGAGGTGCCACAGGACTTCGGTGATAATGTGAAGTCACTAGCAATGACAAGTCATGTGTGATGGTGGTGCACATGTAGGGTAAAAGCACAAAGTTGTGTCATACTTTTGGTCAACAAAATAGTTTCTAGCAAAACTATTTTTTCTCAAAATCACATGGCACTTGTACATGACACATCAAATAGATTTATTTTAATAAAAATGCTAAAGGACAATTCATTTTATATATAAGGTTTCAAGTGAGGCCCTTATGAACAAGAGGGTTTTGGTCAAAACTGTTTATGTGGTTGTATATGTGGTAGCTTAATCCCTCTTTTGGGATAAATTTAGAAAAAAGATAAAATTTAATTTTAGATTTCTTCAAATAATGGTATTTTCATTAAAGTATAAAAATATCCTTTTGTAGAGCTTGAAGTCTAGAATCCAATTTTTTTTATTGGTTTATTATAATTTAAAAAAAAATAATTGTAAGCAGGTTTTTACAATCAAACATAAAGCTAATTAGAAATTAAAAATATATATATTAAAACAATTATTTTTTTTGAAAAATAAATGGTACACTAGAGGCTCAAGAATCCTCTCCAAGAGGATATAATTAAAATAAATATTAAAAATTTAAACTAAAGTTGATGTCCCATGAAAACTATATTATTTTGATTAAGCTCAAATTTAAATAGTTATTAAAAAATAATTAATCATAGTTTTGTTTCCATCCACTAGATTTTCTAGTAATCTATATGGAGAATTTTTTTAAAAGAATATATATGTTTTTCTTCTATTTTTCTTTGATGTCCCGTTGACCTCACTTTTTTTTAATTTTCATCACTTTAAAATATTCTTTTAAATTTATGAAAAAACATATCCAACTAGTTTTGTCTGCGTTGGGTGTTCAACCCCAGATGGCGTATGAAGACTTTATCTTTTTTGGGGTTTGTGTTCCTCTTTTTACAGTTGTTTTTTAGCTCATGGGTCTTTTCATTTTCGGATAATTTCTTGTTGGTTTCCCTATTAATGTTGTTCAGGGGAATGTTTGTTGTTCCTTTGAAACTCCTATTGTTATCCATCGTTCAAGGAACTATTTCAATCCCTTTGTCTGTGTTGAATATCTTTAGCTTAAATGGATTTAGTTTTGGCTTCTTGTAGTGGGTTTTTCATTGGTGGGGGCTTTAGTTTTTTTCTTGGGGTCCCTTGAGGTGTTTCTTATTTAACTTGTATTATGATGCAAGGGATATCCTTTTTCTTGTGTTCTTTCTGGCTTCCTCTTTGATCCCTTTGAAGTGTTCAATTTTTTTTTTTAGTTGAAGGGTTTGGTTTCTGTTCTTTTGGAGATTGCTTAGATGTTGGTGTCCTGGATATTGAAAGGCCTAGTTCATGGTTGGTTGGTGATGGATTTTTTCCATGGTGGTGATGTTTGTTGTTGGTTGGGTGGATCTTATTGCCTTTTATTTTGACCCAATTGTTTGTGTCATATGAAGGGGTGAAGTTTTCTCTTTTAGGTGTTTTGTCTTCCTTTTCTTATTCGATGGATCCTTTAGAGGTGGAGATTTTGACTATAGGGGAGTTGGTGGACATTTGGTTCTTAAGTGTGCTAGTTGGGGAGTTTGTTTCTTCTTCCTCCAAGTACCTGAAGCTCATGTTACCAAGCGATTTTGTAATGACCCTTCCTACTATAGTTACTTTTTGTTGGGATCTTCAACTAGTGTCTTCTATAGAGGGGAGACTACTCTTTCTAAGGTGGAGCCCTCTCCTATTGAGGTGGAGATGGTCATTGTAGAGTTGGCGGGATGATATTTTCTATTATGCAAGTTCCTATGGAGGTGGAGCTTATGTGAAGGAGAGATGTGATTTTGGTGGCAAGGGGTCTCATATCATCCTCTCCTATAAAGGGGATCCCTTTCCTTTAGAGGTGGATGTTGGGTTGGCAATTCAAGTGGGAAAGTGCTGCAAGAATGCTAATATTTTGTAGAGTTATGTTGTGCTCTCCATTACCCCTATTGAGGTGGGGTGTTTGGATTTATGGGATCTTTTGAGACACATGGATACATTGGTGTTCTACAACATTAAGTTCTCTTCTTTATTTGGCTCAACTTTGGTTGTTTTAAGCAGTTGGTTTGTTGATGCCCGATTGATTCAGGCTTTGTTTAAATTTAGTTAAGAGTTCAAGGTCTGGTTAAAACTTGGTTGTAAAGGGTTTTAGGTCCCTTCAAAACCCTTTTCATGCAACTCATTTAGTCTTGTCTTTCTCTTGATGTCTACTGTTATTTGGTTGTTGATGGTCTTTGTTTTATTTATTTAGTAATAATCTTTGTTATGACAAGGTTTTGTGTCCCTTTAAAACCTATTTATGTTGGGTTAAATCAGGTCCCATCAAAACCTATTTTACCATAATAAAAACACTCTTAATTCAGTTTATGTTTATAATTTTTTATTTTTTAAAAATTAGCTAGATATCTATTTTATAAATTTAAGAGAAAATTTTAATTATTGATTTTTTTTTAATGAGGTCATCAGGATATTACTAAAAAGGAGAAAAATATTTTTTCTCTAATTTTGTTTCCACATAGATGACTTAAAAATTTAGTGCATGAAAAAACATAAAGAATTGATGAATATATTTATTAATATTTTAAAAGTTGAACTTAATATAAAATGTCATACTTCTCATGGGATGCCAACTATTATCTGAATATATATATATTTTAAAATTATACTTTCTTAGGGAGAATTCTATCCTCTAGTACAACATATTATTTTCAAAAAAATTAAATATGTTTTAATATATTTTTTAATTTCTAATCAACCTCATGTTTGATTATAAAAATCTATTTGCAATAGACTTTAAAAAAATCAAAATAAAATTAATCAAAATATATTAAATTAAATTCTAGACTCCAATATCTATAAAAGAGTATTTGAATTTTTCATCAAAGTACCCCTGGTTGGAGAAATCTAGAGTTGAAGATGATTTTTTATTGAATTTACCCCAAAAGAGGGGTTAAGATGTCCCATAGATATTTGTAGGAAAAAGGGTTTCAACTAAAACCCTCTTAATAAAAAGTTTTTCACTTGAAATTTTACATAAAAATTGGCCCATTTCATTTTTTTAATTGAAAAAATTCTATTTGATGGTTTTGGTAAAAAGTGTTTCACTCAAAACTATATGTGTCATGTAGATTCCATGTGGTTTCAGATGAAACTATTTCACCCAAAATGGTTTTAGGGTGAAACAATTTTTCCCAAAACCATGTGGAATGTACATGACACATATAGTTTTAGGTAGGGTGAAATGGTTTCACTTATAACTATTTTTTTGGTTGAAAGTCTGACATAGCTCTGTACTTTTACCCCATGTAAAAATTGTGTTTATTAAATTCAAGGTAGAAGGTGGAGGAGGCTAGTTAACTAGTTTTGAATTTCAAATTCTGAATAAATACATACAAGAGTGTGATTACAAGGTTCCCCCCACATTTGCATACTTGTGTTGCAATATAATAATGGTTAAATCTAGGTAATAACTGATTAAATGAAGGATCTACATAGATCTAGTTGTGATAAAATAATAGATAAGGAGAATTCACATGAGTGTGCGTGCAAATGAAATAGACAAGGCTAATGTATGGGGGTATATGTGTATATGTAAATGAAGAAATAGGTTAGGGGAATGAGCTCAATATTGCATAATATCATTTCATTTTTTACCATGTACATGTATTAAGATATTACCCCAAAATATGTAAAATAAATGGGAAATGATGCACGTATGTAAATCTCACCATGATATTCTCCCCAACTTTGAGGTGCATGTCATTCCTAAAATGATAATGTATCTCAAAGAATATAGAACTTACAAACATGGATGTAAGTTAAATATTTATACACTCAAAAGATATCACCATGGGGCCAATATAAAGTAATAAATCATGTATGAATATGATCATGTGTGTTCACCTTTTTTTTATGTCTTTCCCATAATACAAGTCTCTATGAACACTTGTAATCATCTACAAATCTAAAAATAAGAATATTAGTGACAAAAAATACCTTGATTATATATTTATGTACTTAGATTATATTTTCTTTTCAAGTAATCATATACGAATCAAATCATTTAACAATGTAGGTATAAATTGATGTGTAAATAATTTATCATGTAGGCACATCATGGATTGGAGATACTATCGGTGAATAATAATATTTCCCCTAGTATGGGTAATGAAATGGAAATGTGACCTTTAATGGCCTAGTGACATCCATGTAAGTATTTTGAGTACTTATAGGATACACATATGCCCCCAACATGGAATCTAGAAGAATGAGAACACAAAGGTTAGTAAGGCATTTTGTCCCTAGTGGTAATAGATACATGAACAGTAGTATGTAATTTAAACTAGGCAAGGCCCCTAAAATAAGGAATCAGATAAATATAAAGGCATATAACCAAAATAAAACTTACCTAAAGACATGACAATGGGAAGGAGCCCATAATTGTGTCTAATATAAAAATAGTGGGCCAAGTTCCAAGATATATAAATAGTAAGAAAGGTATAAAAATAGGGAACCATGATGTGTCAAATGCAAATAAAAAATGGGACTACTTGGTACAATTCCCCTAATGTGAATATTTAATCACATGAAGGTGAAATACAGAGAAAAAGAGAAGGCATGATGTCCCTCAAGTGTAAATTATAGAGATGTAATAAGATCACATTAAATATGAAAGGTGAAATCATGATGCCCCCAAGTGTAAATCTATAAAAATAGAAGAATAATATGTAAGTGGTGAAATATGATGCCTTTGTTGAATTCAAAAGACAACTAATAGGGGGAGGTGAATCAATTGTACCTTAAAACTTCAAAACCCTCACAAAATTTCAAATCCACATAAAATCAATTACCCTTAATCTGTTAGAATGATTTAGCATGAAATAAAATAACTAAAACTGAAACACATCAACACCATGGACAAAAAAATACCTGATTTATGTGGAAAACCTAATAATGGAAAAAATACGGTGAGGATTAACTCACAATATAAAGTAATATCAACACCAAATACAATAGGGCTCACTGTCGGAGGGCTCACTGCCCAAAAGAAAGAAAGGCTCACTACTAGAATATAAAAGATAGAGAAAAGTGTTGTACAATGAGAAAGCAATCTCAATGTAACGAAAGAATCCACCACAACATTACCAACACCTTCATATTATTTTTGAATAATTGTAGAAACCTTTTGCTCACTGCATTTAGTAATCTAACACATGAAAGCTCGCACTACACTTCTTAAATTCACATCCTACAACTCTGCAGTTTGTATCATTCATATCTCTTACATCTATCTTATCATCCCTCAACACCTCAACACATATTTATACCATCTTCAACCTTAGAACATTATCCAAGGTTGGTTATGCACCTCAACCATGCAAATTCAAATTAGGTTGGCACCAAAACATTCCCACGATGGAAAGAAATAAAGGTGGACCACAACACACCTTAGCTAGGACTTAAATCTACTCATACATGCCATGCCATGCTTCCAAAAACATAAAAGAATCTTTGTAATTAGTGTAAAGACCCAAGGTCAACCAAACCTATGTTAACACCATTAACACTTAAGTACACAATTCCTCAAATCCAAAGAAAACTCACAGACACCACAACTATTGAAAGTATGATGGTGTTGTCATTGATTTCAATAGGAAGTCTACTAACTAGTGTTGTCATTAATGTCAAATTTGTGTTAAGGAAGTTGTTGCATGATGAAGATGTCGAGGATATTGAGAAAATTGTGAAAACGAGGAAAATAGACCTTGATGTAGGTTGTGCATGTATAGTTGAGATATTAAGGAAATTTTTTGAGTACATGGAGCTATCTTTTTGTTTTAGTGTTTGAAGATGAGTTTGAATGAAGTAATGAGCTAAGATGATGTCTCTGGTACTTTGTTTCCAAGTGCTTTCTAGAGAAAATTTGATAAACAGAGTAAACTGTGTTGTGCAAGTTTTCATATTGTGTTATGGTATTGTGATTCTTGTTTCTTCTATATCAATCCTATGCATGTGCAGATCTGATATGTTGTTCACGGTTGTTAGAGGTTGCTATATTCCAAATTTCAATTTTTGGATCATTGTACAAAGCAAGATATTTTCCCTAGTGTGTGAGCTAGTTTTTCAGGGATGTTTTCTGTGGCCTGGGAAAAATGTATTTTCTCCATGTTTCTCCATTGTTTGGCTTCAGGTTGTGTGGGTTTGGGAAGTTACTTATAATGTTTTTATCTTTATGTATTCAAGAGCTTACTTGATTTGGTGTAGTATAGAATGAGTTTCATTTGTTAGTATGCGAATAAGGTTTACCAATTGTTCTGAGTTGAAGTATTTATATGATGTGAAATTGGATGAAGTATTCAATGAATCTCAAGTAGTTCATGGATTATTCTAGATTGTTTTCAAGTGAATTCTATCATCTAGAAGTTTCATATTTATTTAAGGAGGCATGTACTTAATTATTATGGTGTTTAGCACGGGTATTGGCCGACCTTGTGTTAGCACTACATGTGAGCATTGTAAAAGTGCATTGAGGTGTGTTGGGATCTATTTGGGTCATAATTAATATGTAGGTCTCCTTCATTCCTATCCCCTATAGGAATGTTTAGGTGCTGACCTATTTTGAATTTGTATGTATAACGACTAGTTGCCAACATCGGAGAAGGGTTTTCAAGTTGAGGTTGATATAAATAAGTGTGGTGTTGTTGTGAGTTGGATGATAAAAGAAGTGAGAAACAAGATAGATAAGAGATCAATGTGAATAATGTGTGTGATGAGAATTTGAGCAGAGAAGTGCAAATTTCAAGTGTTAGGGTTCTTGAAGACAGTGAGTTGAAGGTATATGAAATCATTCAAGCAAGGCTGCAAGATTGTTGGAGCAGTGTGGTGGATTCCTTGTTGCATTGAGAAACTATTGTCTGCGCAACATTCTTCTTCTATCTTCTTGTATTTATTTTTGTGGTAATGAGCCTTGGTTGTGAGCCTTTTTAGATAGTGTGTCCTATTTTGGTAGTGAGCCCTTGTACTGGTTTTGCAATTACTTATATTGTTAGCTAATCCTCGCCATGGTTTTTACCTCATTGGGTTTTCCATGTAAATCTGGCGTTCTCTTGTGTATGGTGTTTCTATTTTAGTTTCTATTATCTACATTTCAAGTTTAATCACATTGACAGAATAAGGGTTTAATGAATGCATGTGGATCTGATTATTATTGAGGTTTTGAAGGTTTAATTTTCTACAACTGATTCACCCCCCCTATTAGTTGTATTGTTCATTCAAAAATTGGTATTAGATCTTGGTTCCTTGGAGAAGAGCTTAACTGCTTGAGGTAGATCTGGGATGGCAAACAAGGTTCCTTTGGAATGCCCTAGATTTGATGGCACAAATTATGCATTATGGAAGACAAATAAGGAAGGATATTTGGCAGATCATAGATTTGTGATTAAAAAAGCTTATACGATTGCATATACTCCACCTATGAATGGTCTGAGTACAAGTGCAAAAATCAAGGTGCATGAGATCAATGCGAAGGAAATATTTATTATTGTGAATAGCATTTCAAATACTGAATTAGTAAAAGTTATGAGTTTGAAGACTGCTAAAGAGGTTTGGGATAAGATAGAAAGCATTTATGAAGGAGATGAAAAAGTGAAACAAGCAAAGCTGCAAAATTTGAAGGCACAATTTTAGACCCTGCATATGTCTGAAGATGAAACAATCAAAATCTACATGCAGAGAGTTGATGAGTTGGTGAGTGCAATGAGAGGTCTTGTGCACAAGTTAAAGAATCTAAAGTGGTAAAGAAATTTTGCATATCTCTTCTTGATTCTTATAGTGAAAAGGTATCTACTATTGAGGAAATTGCAAATCTTGATACTTATTCTAGAGATCAGATGACTGGTACACTAACTTCTTTTGAAATGAGGAAAAAGGGCTTGAAAAAGGGTATAACTGTAGAGACTGATTTCAAGGCCAGAATATAAAGAAAGGTTGAAGATTTAGATAAAGAAGATCTTGATGATGTGGAAGCTAACTTTGTAAGAAGAATGAAGAAGGGAATCGATAAGTACAAAGGTAAACAACCTTTCAAATGTTTTAGCTATGGTGAAATAGGTCATTATGCTTCAAGATGTCCAAGAAGAGCTATAAACAATAAGAACAAGAAAAATAAAGGAAAAATGATTAAGAAAGCTTACTATGTGAGAGAAGATGCTAACATTTCTGATGATGAATCTGGCTATGGAGACTTTGATGACAATGAGTTCTTGTTCTTGGATATTAAAGAAGAATATAGTTTTGCTAACTCTGAAATTTGTGTGAAGGAAAGTGATCCAAAGAAAAAGGAGAAACTTTAAGGTACTTTAGTATCTTCTTTTCATGTTAAAGAAGATAAGAATTATTGGGTTGTTGATAGTGGCTGCTCTAATCACATGACTAGAGAAAAGAGTAAGCTTGTTAAGCTTGAAAAATATGATGGAGAACTAGTTAAATTTGGAGATGATTTAGGAGCTAAGATTTATGGAATAAGTTCAATCATTTTTTATGGAAAGCATAACACTGATAATGTTTATTATGTTAAGGTTTTACGACATTAAATTTGAGTGTTGGATAAATATGTAGCAAGGGATACAATCTTGTGTTTAAGGATGAAACATGTGAGATCAAAAAAAGGTCTAGAAATTTGATTGTTGCTAGTAAGAGAACATATGGAAACATTTATTATATTAAGGGTGTTGATGGAAATTGCTTTATGTCTCAGATTAGTGAAAATTGGTTATGGCACCAAAGGATGTGTCACGCGATTTTTTATAATTTGGCAAGAATTAGATCATTTCATGCAATGAGATACCTACCAAGAACCATAAAGCCTATCAATTTTGTTTGTGAGAGTTGTCAATTTGGGAAACAAACAAGGAGTAGCTTCAAGGGGAAATAATAATCTACTACCAAACTACTGGAATTAGTACATATAGATCTTTGTGTTCCTACAAGGGTGAGACATCTATAAGGTGACATGTATTTTATGCTTTTAATTAACGATTATTCTAGAGTGACATGAGTTACTTTTCTAAGAGAAAAATATGATGCATTAGATAAATTCAAGGAATTTAAATCTATGATTGAGAATGAAATGGATATGAAAATAAAATGTTTGAGATTTGAAAAAGGTGGTGAATTCACCTCCAATGAGTTTAACATGTTTTGTTAGGTTCTTGGAATAAAGAGACATTTGTCTGCCCTTAGAACTCCTTAGCAGAATTGAGTTGTTGAAAGGAAAAACCGAATGGTTCAAGAGGCCGCTAGGACTATTGATGAGTCTAGTTTATGGTTCAATTTGATAGAGTTTGTTATCCATTTGCTGTAGTTGTCATAGTCTTTGATGCTTGGATGTTGACCTTTTTATGATATTTCCTTAAAAACCATAGACATTGGATATGAGCTTATTTTCATAACTTTTAAATGAAATTGACATGCTATATGAACCATCTATGTTAATTTTACATGTGGATTAATGAATGTCACTTTAAGATAGTTATAGATATGCAATTGTTGTGCATATTAATATTGTCATGCAAATATAATTAGAGGCCTGCAATTGAGGAAGATTCCACCAGTTGGTCATTCGCCATAACAGTCGACAAGGTGATCATTCAAGGAGGGAAGCCTCTCAATGACGGGAGATTCCTCATTCAAATCAAAATTGTAACTACCTTGTAAATGGTCTTAATTGTCTGTTGAGCGAATATAGGCATTACTGTTGTGCTAAGTTTTCATTTAGGAAAACATGCTTGACCTGATTCCACACATGTGTAATTGCCTCTCCACTTTTTATGCTTTCCCTAAAGTGGCATCCTCTTGATCTGTGGGATTTAATCGCCTTGCTAGGTAATTAGTCAGTAGCTTCCTTTCCTATAAATAAGACTTAGATGCTTCTTCTTAGGAGGTTGCTTAATCCGATGATGTAATCACATTCTTAGTTTTTCAGTAATACAATCATGTTGCTTGATTGTACTCATGTTTTTCCAATGAATGAAATGAAGTTATAAGTTCGTGCATCTGAGTTTACATTTGTTTTAAGGGATACTCATCCAAGGGGGCTCACTTGGTGAGTATTTTTCCCCTTAGTTTAGTTAGTCATTATTTTCTATTCAAGAATTAGTTAAGAATCTGGCACTATCTATTCCTGTAGCCACTAGAATTCCATTATGTGATTGTTCCTGCAGCCAAAGCAGACATAGTAGTTTCCTATTTGTTCACTCAGATTTTCATTTCTGTCATGCATTTCAGCTCAGTTTAGTTATTGGTTGATGCTCAACACTTATGTTATTTCCTTCCAAGAAATCTACTTTTAGCATTGTGTCTTTCTTAGCTATAGGATGAATATGGCTACTTTGGATTCCTAGTGCACATACTATGTTGAACCATTTCAAGTTTACATCCTTGGGTTGACAAGTTAAATGCACCTTCATGATGATTGAAATGGCTAGTCAGGTTAGATGTCTAATCTCTGAATCACAACTATAAGGGCTTAGTTTTTAAATCATTGTAGAAGGCCAACATTTTTGGCACCGTTATCGAGGATGGTGTCAAATTAGGGAGTTCTTTGGAGTCATCGATAGTTTTTCTTGCTGTAGTATTTCTAGAATTTGTTCTTAGTATACCCATTATTTAGGAAAGTAATGAGCCCCCTATTCTTTTTCCAATTCTTTGTGTGAACTGGCTGATAGTGAGTTGATACCGTATGCATAGAGAAAGGAGGAGACATGCTCATGGGAGATTCCATCCTAACAATCCTGATCTATTCTAGATAATCGAGTATTAGAACTTGCCAAGAGATGAAGAATAAGAAGAACCATAGCCCTTTGCTGATACATTTTTGGATCTGACTGGTTCTGAAGTTTCCTCTGAAGATCATAATTCGATTGAGAACCCCCTTGCTTTGGAACTTAATTAGGTAGGCATGGGTGATGCAAATAAAAACAAACCTAACCAACCAAATTTTCCTTTCCCCATTGCTCATCAAAATGAAGTAGACAACCTCAAAAAATATCTCCGCTTCAATCCTTCCTAAGTTCTATGGACTTGTCACAAAAGATCCTAATACATTTTTTTTTGAATTTGATATACTCTACATCAGTTATGACTATACCACTAATGCCCATAGGCTTAAGCTATTCCTTGCCACCTTGAAAGAATTCGCATTAAGATGGTTCATGATCCTAGGCAGAGATACAATGGAGACTTGGGAGGACATGAAGACAAAGTTTCTTGAGAAATACAAGGAGTATTGCTGGGGTAGTGACATCAGAGGAGATGAAATTTTTAGGATGCAACAAAAGGAAGATGAGAGCCTAGAAGATTACATTTCAAGGTTTTTGTTTTTCTTACATAAATCTCTACACCATACACTCAATGAAGAATCACATAAGATATTTTTATTAAGAGGAATTAATGACAGATGCATAGATTCCTTGGACCTAATGGGAGGAGGATATATCACCCAAGTTACTTGGGAGGACATCAAGAAGATATGTCAGAACCATTCTAGGGCAGCTTCAAAGAAAGGGAGAGCTTACCAATCTTCCATGGGTAAGTCATCTACCAATGGAGTTTCAAGGATGGAGATTACTCACTTACTTGCAGACTTCAAGCAAGACACCATAAACAAACTAGCTACTTATTTGGATACACTTCAGGCCAAGAAGAAATAAGAGGAGGCATAGGAAATGTTGGTATAATATTGCCCTCATTGCAAACAAAAGAAGAAGGACTACAGATGCAAGATGATAAATAATATTGAAAACAAGTAGATGACACCCATGTTCAAGCCAATTCAGGGTGAAGATGATCAAGTATACTATGTTTCACAAAGGAGGCCATGGGATCTAAGACAAGGCATGCCACCAGATCCACTATCTTTTGCTGGGCCATATTTCAATTCTTATTCATTTGGTAACTAATGGAAACCCCCATATCTATACAATTATGGAGGATATCCACCACAACCTTGGAATAACCCTCCAAATTCTTGGCCCACTCACAAAAACTCTCCACCCTAGTGGTAGCAACCTCAAAATAATTGGTAGTAGTTTTAAGGAAATTGGCAACCACCTCCAAGAAACTGGCAACAAACATCTGAATGGAGGGGAGGACAACAATGTCCAAACCAGACAACCAATTACATGAAGCCACCTTCTCAACCCCAACATCCTACTATAATGCCCCCTCCTACTAGTTCGAGTTCAAATGCACCTAAAGCTACTCAGGTACCAACTTATCCCACACCTAACCCAAATAATAACCACAATAGCAGTCGGTATACTCTACTGATCCAAATCAATTCCCTGCATATGTTGTGAGTATAAGTAACATCCACTTGCATTCTGGAACTAATTTTCTAGATCCTTCCAAACCCATTATCACTAAGCTTCTCATGGAAGAAGAGGAGCCTTTGAATGTCCCCATTCAACCAAGTGCACCTAAAAATCTTGAACCAATCCCAGTCAAGCAGACTGAACCATAACCACCATTTCCTTAGAGGTTGGAAACTGTGAAACAAAAGGAAGAGAAAAGGAAACAACTTTTGACATTTTAGATCAGTTGAAGCATATATGTGTCCAAATACCTCTATTTTAGGCCATAAAAGATGTTCCCATATATGGAAAAGCAATCAAGGAAGCATGCCTTAAGAAACCAGGAAGGAAGAAGAAATACCCCACTACGATTCATGTGGTGGTGAGATAGTTGGCTAACATCATGCTTGGGAAAGTGACTATTCCCAAATATAGTGACCCAAGGAGTCCTGTGGTAGGAGTTGTTATAAATGGGATCTAGATAAATAACACTTTGATTGATTTGGGAGGAACAATAAATGTAATGACTAAGCACATCCTGCAACAACTAAATGTTGCAAGCATGAGACCTAATCCTACTATCTTGCATCTTGCTGATAGTTCTACTATTAAGCCTGATGGGATAGTAGAGCATCTTGTGGTAACTCTAGACTCTTGGGAGTACCCAACAGATTTTATGATTCTTTCTCCTAAGGCCACACTAGGTGGGTACCCCATTATTCTTGGAAGGCCATGGTTAGCAAAATAAGATGCCTATATTAGATGTTAGATAGGAGACATGACCATTTCTGATGGAAAGATCACCAAAAAGATTGTTCTCTACCCTCCTAATCAACCATCCCATGATAGGAATGATACTATATGGCCACATGTTTCTGAAGAGGCCAAGGAAGTTTATTTTGTGGCACAACTTATGATGTTAGGCATAAGTTATTTCATGCAGCTTCAAGATGAAGATGAAGTATTTTTTAACATAATTTAGAACCATTGTGAGGTAGAGGAAGCATCATCCTCTCATGCATCTGATTTTTCTGATCCAGTGAAGATACTTCTGCCCACTCTTCCTACAACCTCTCTTCCTACAACCACTCTTCTTGCAATTGAATTTCCTATAGCAACAGGTATGTCTCATACATTGCTACCACATGAACTCAAGGTACCAAGCATTAGTGAAGCAACTATGGTAGAGTTAACTACATAGGTGCAGTTGTTAGAAGGAAAATATCTAAATATTAACAACAAACTGAGTGAAGAACAATAGTTGTCATTGACAAACTTATTGAGGACCTACCAGTGTGGATTTGCATGGGATTATCATGATATGAAGGGATTGAACCCTAAGCTTTGCAGTCATAGGATATACATAAGAAATTATTGTACACTAGTGAGGCAACCTTAAAGAAGAATTAACCCTGCATTGAGAGAAATTGTAAAAGGGGAACTACAAAAATTGCTAGATGCATGATTTATCTACCCCATTTCAGATAGCCAGTGGGTGTCCCCATTGGTGATTATTCCCAAAAAAGGAGAGAAGTGGCGATTTTGTGTTGATTACAGGGAACTTAATGCCGCCACCAAAAATGACCATTTTCCCTTACCTTTCATAGATTAAGTTTTGGACTCACGTGGAAGAAAGCATTATTTTTCTTTCCTAGATGGATTCAACAGCTATAACCAGATCCAAATTGCACCAGAGGACCAGGAGAAGACCACCTTTACCTACCCATGGGGGACCTATGCCTACTCAGTACTTCCATTTGGCTTTTACAATGCACCTGTAACTTTTCAGAGGGTAGTCATTAGCATATTTTCAGATATCTCTCTTGATTGCATGAAAATCTATATGGATGACTTCACTACTTATGGTGTTGATTTCAATGAAGCATTGGAAAATCTTAGGAGAGTCCTACAGAGATATGAAGACTACAATCTATCTTTAAATAGTGAAAAGTTCTTCATGATGATGTAGGAAGGTTAGTTCTTGGCCACTACATCTCTCACAAAGGAATTCAAGTAGATCCTACAAATATTGAGGTGATCACCAATCTACCTTTCCCTGCAAAAAAAAATGTTAGGAGTTTCCTAGGACATGCAGGTTATTATAGGAGGTTCATCAAAGACTTCAAAAAAATGGTAGTACCATTGTATAATCCCCTAACTAAAGATGCTGAATTCTAATGGACAAAAGACTGTGACAAGGCATTTTCTGACTTGAAAGCAACTTTAATTCATGCTCTTGTACTCAAAGTTCCTGATTTGGAGCTTCCTTTTCACATCCATACAGATACATCGGACTATGTCATAGGAGCAGTCTTAGGATAGAAAGAAGGAGTCACTGAAAAATGCTATTTATTTTGTCAGCAAAAATCTACAGGGATCTGAATTCAACTATACAATGATAGAAAAATAAATGTTGGTAGTGATCTATGCCCTAAAAAAATTCATGCACTACATAATAGGCTACCAGATCTTTGTGCACCCCGATCATGCAACCATTAGATACCTCATGAATAAATCCTTGATCTCAGGTAGGCTGAAAAAATGGTTATTGTTGATGCAGGAGTTTGACATAACCATTGTGGATAAACTAGGGAAGGCCAATGTGGTTGCAGGCTTTCTTTCAAGGCTAACTAAATTAGAGGACAATCAAGTCATACATGACTCTTTGCCTAATGAGAATTTATTTTCCATCAGTGTGAAGACACCCTGGTATGCTGACATAGCTAATTATCTGGTCATAGGGAGAGTTCCTCCTCACTTCTCTCCAAAAGGGAATATGGTGCTCATTGAAAAATATTTTTCTTTCTCATGGATTATTGGATGTTTGTTCTACACTAGACCAGACCATGTCATGAGGAGATGTGTGAGGGAAGATGAGACATATGATATTTTGCATGCATGTCACAATCAACCCTATGGAGGGTATTTTGTAGCCAAGAGGACACCAATGAATATTTTGAAGACAAGATATTACTAGCCCACACTCCACAAGGATGCAAGGAGATATACAAGGATGTGTTATAGATTCCAGAGGATGGGCCAACCAACCAAATCTGATGAGATGCCACTTTACCCCCAGGTGGTAATCACTCCATTTGATAAGTGTGGATTGGATTTTGTAAGACCCATTGATACTCCATCAAATGGTAAATCCTATATCTTGGTATGCACTAGCTATGTAACCAAGTGGGTAGAAGTTAAGGCCATGAAGCATGCAAGAGATAATAAGATTGCATAATTTCTTTATGAGGAAATTTTCACATGAAATAGGGTTCCAAGAGAGATAGTGACTAATCAAGGGGCTCAATTCACTTCAACCATTGTTACAACACTATTCAATGAGTACAACATTAGGCATAGGAAGTCTACTCCTTATCACCCTTAGGCCGATGGCCAAGTTGAGGTGACCAACAGAGAAATTGAAGCCATTCTGACCAAAACAGTGACTATCCATAGAAAGGATTGGGCAAGCAGATTACTAGAAGCTATTTGGGCCTATAGAACTACTTGGAAAACAACTACATGATTCACTCCATTTGAGTTGTTGTATGGAAAGACAACTATGATGCCCATTGAATTTGAGAATAAGACTCTTAGGAGTGCAATAGACTTGGGGATGGATATCACTAAGGCACAAAGGGAAATAATCATGCAGTTGAATGCTTTGGATGAGATGAGGAAGACAACCTTGCATCACACAGATGTAGTGCATAATTAGAGAATAAAGTGGCATGGAAAATTCATAAAGGATAAGAAATTCCAGCCAAGTGATTGGGCATTGCTCTATGACTCAAGGTATTTATAAAATGCAAGAAAATTGCAGACAAGGTGGCTAGGACCATATGAGGTTGCTGAAGTCTTTTCCAATGGAGTTGTTAAGATCACTACCATTGACCCTATCAGATTTAAACTACTTGTCAACGGTCATCGCCTTAGGTTGTATCACAAGCCAACTTCCAAGGAGGAATTCCTACAACAATTCACTCAACATGCAATACCTGAACTTCTTGCAACCGAAGGAAGCAGACCTAGTGTCCCTCCTTCTCGCTAACTAAGGTATGTAACTTGTCATAATAAAGACTTCTACTTTTGTGGGGGTCCACTTCTTCACCCATCCACCCATCCATCTCCACCTTTCTTTCTCTTCCATCACGCTGCCATCATTTCACTTCATTCAATTCCACCTCATTCTACTCCACTTTCATTAATTGCTTATCTGATTTCTTAAAAAGTGGCCAATACTTTCTCCATAATCTTTGCAATAAATCTTCCATGAATTCAGGTACGTGCACATCAATTTTTTATATCTTAATTGTATTTTAGTACATTCATTTAATTATTGCACATTAATATGGACATTCTCCATAAATTGTAAGTATTCTTTGCCCCTGTCAAATCGTCATTACCACCTCACATGTGAGGACACATGTGAAAATTTAGGTTGGGGGAAAGTCTGAATACCATGTCCATGTGTCTATCCATATTGGTTTACATTAGCAAGTTTAAATTATTGAGCTTATTTGAATTTTGAGTGAGATGATGGCTCACATGTGTGAAATGACATCAATTGCTGCCATTTTCATTGATCATTGCCTTCATTTACTACTCCTTTACTACCTTTATTGCTCCTATCATAATCTTAAGCTGAAAAAGTAAAATTCAGATGACACTAGCGTTGGAAATTTAGCAGCGTTGTAGGAAGGAGAAGTTTAGCTTTCAGATGAAGATTGCAAGAAGGGAAACTTTATAGACCGATTGTTTGATTGTAGATAACTGAACAATGGGAGGTGGGTTAATTTGAAATGAACACATGGTTGATGATGTATTACTATAGGATGCACCTTGCCTGGCCGAGTTCAAAAATTATGGATGGTTAGATTGTTTCCTAAAGCTGAATGGTTTTAATGAAGAAGTTGTGTTGGAATTTGCCTAAAAATTGTTCGAAGGAAAGGCCACGGTAAAAGGGTTGGAGGTCATAGCTACTAAAGTGAGGATTGCAAAAGTTATAGGGTTACCTGCCGACAGTGAAAATTACCCTACTAGCAGAGATGCCAGGTCAGCTAGGGTTGAATTTATAGAACTTGGTGACCCTCCATTGAGTGTGGAAAAATAAGGTGAAAAGAGAATCTCTTTGCCCAAGCCATGGAAGCAAGTAGCTATTTATGTTGTGAAGTACATTACTTGTGAAGGTTGTTAGTCGAATCTACATTCTGTGCATTTAAAAGTCCTAAATCACATGAGGCATGGGAGAAGAATGAATGTGCCAAACATGCTATACCACCTTCTTTCAATCATGGCGGTCGAGACCCAAAAAGGTAGGGACAATTCCATTTCCCACCATTGTTTGATCAAATTATTAGTTGAAAAGTATTTGCATGATGTGTCTGATATGACTTAGGAAGAATTCTTAAATATTAATCAAATTAGACTAGAGAATTTGTGACCTAGGGTTTTGCCTCAACCTCATAGGGTTAGTAGGAGAGTGAGCAATGTTCAAGCCACTCCTGGAGCCTAAAATTCTAGCATGAGGCCTAGTGTAAACCCTCTTGCAACCAAGCAAACCATAGAGATTAGTTCTTCTGAGACTGAACATTCAAACAAAAAAAGTTCATCTCTAGATTCTGATGATGATGTTCCTCTTGGAATCCTAATGAGAATGAGGGCACAAAAGAAGGAGGCAAAAATAAGAAAGAGAAAATCTAAAAAGAAAAGGACAGAAAAAGAAGTGCCAAGCTCTAAGAAATGGAAGGATGAAACTGTTCTTCCTGCAAAAAAAGAAAAACATGAAAGCCCTCCTAGAAAATGAAGACCAACTAAGCTAGCCTTTGGTGTATCTCCTAAGGGAAGCCCTAAGCCTAGAGAAACATCACGGGAGGATACAAAAGCTCCAATGGGGCAGGCGAATGTCAAGGAAAATGACATATTTGAGGAAGCAACAAACATAACATTGGCAGATCTTGTTGACATCGCTGAACAAATTGAAAGCTAAGAGTATGAGGAAAATCAAGAGCTCTTGCAACAAGAGAAAAATAAAGAGTTCCTACATCAAGAGCAAGAACAAGAACTAGAGGCCCTACAACCAGAACTAGGAGAATAGTCAACACCCCTGCAGCTGGAATTGGCTGAACAAACAAAATGCCTACGGTTGGTACTATATGAAGAGAAAGCAAAAGTAGTAGGAATTTTTTTGGTAGAAATACATAGGACCTTTGATGCTTCAATGCACACGGTAGCCATGAACTTATGGAAAGAAGTGAAAAGGAGGGAAGAAGAATGGAAGAAGGAGAAATGTAGGCTAAAGAGGGAAATTCAAAATAGAGATGCAGAGATTGAAGATAAGAATGAAGAAATTGCTGCTTTAAAGGAAAAGGTGGATAATATGGCAGCCTTAGTACCTAAGATCTTAGAGTGCAGGTCTCCTCCAAGGGTCTATGCTCTGTATTTGAAGGAGAAAGATCTTTTTTTTAAACTAGCAAGGATTGTTTCAGGTTTGAATCCTCCATTGAGACTCCTCTTGAATTTTTCAATGCTTATCAAATTGCTTGTCTTGAAATGAAGAATTTGTTGTGTGAACTCTATTTGCATAATTATATTTTGACCCAAGACCATGATTGGAATCCAATGTTGTATGTTGGAGATGCCTAATTAAGGGCATTTATGTCCTGGATACAAAATGAAGTTAGTTGGGGAAAATAGTTTAGTACTTATAGGAAAATTGAATCCAACACTTCCCTGTCCATCAGGGCTGAATCTAGAAATCCAATAGACATTTTGAAGGATTGACATAGAATTATTTACCGACCAAGCTATGGCAATAGGATCCTATCTAAGAGAGAAGCAGTTTATAAAGAATATGAGGAGGTAGCAAAAACCATTGGGGAATCTATAATGGGATACCTGTCACAAAGGTGGAACAACCTAACTGATGAATTGAAACAAGATGAGCCTCATTCTATGTAGAACTATGATGCAACACTTAAGAGAGTTGATAGATAGATTTAGATTGGAAGGATGAAGGGACAATTTTGGCTTCCATTGACTTTTCATCCACCTATCCTATTGTGGCCTATGCCAAATTTTAGGTATTACCGGTACGATATAGCTATAAAGAGACAAAGATGGAGCAAGTTGGACAGATAGCAAGGGTTCTATTGGGACCCTAGTTCAAGCACAATAGAAACTGATTTAGGACAACTGGAAGTTAAAAAATTTTAGGGCATTGACTAAGCAAAAGAACAATTCTTCCTGTACTGGAGGACCAACAAAACCTGAGGTTGAGGGGAGTGATGAGTCAAGTTTATGGTTCAATTTTGATAGAGTTTTTTATCCATTTGTTGCAGTTGTCATATACTTTGATGCTTGGATGTTGATCTTTTTATGATATTTCCTTAAAAACCATAGATATTGGACATGAGCTTATTTTCATAACCTTTAAATGACATTGACATGCTATATGAGCTATCTATGAGAATTTTACATGTGGATTAATGAATGCCACTTTAAGATAGTTATATATATGCAGTTGTTGTGCATACTAATATTGTCATGTAGATATAATTAGAGGCCTGCAATTGAGGAAGATTCTGCCAGCTGGTCATTCACCATAACGGTCAACAAGGTGATCATTTAAGGAGGGGAGAATCTTGACAGTGGGAGATTCCTCATTCAAATTGAAATTGTAACTACCTTGTAAATGGTCTTAATTGTCTATTAACCGAATATAGGTGTTACTTCTGTGCTAAGTTTGTGTTCAGGCAAACATGCTTGACATGATTTCATGCATGCATAACCGCCTCTCCACTTTTCATGCTTTCCATAAATGGCATCCTCCTGATCTGTGGGAGTTGACCACCTTGCTAGGTGATTAGTTAGTAGCTTCCTTTCCTATAAATAAGACTCAGATGCTCCTTCTGAAGAGGTTTCTTAATATGATGATGTACTCGCATTCTTAGTTTTTCAGTAATACAGTCATGTTGCTCGATTGCACTCATGTTTTCCAATGAATGAAATGAAGTTATAAGTTCATGCATCTAAGTTTACATTTGTTTTAAGGGATACTCATCCAAGGGGGATCACTTGGTGAGTATTCCACCCCTTAGTTAGTTAGTAATTATTTTCTATTCACTAATTAGTTAAGAATCTGGCACTGTCTGTTCCTGTAGTCACTAGAATTCCATTCTGTGACTGTTCCTACAACCAAAGTAGATAGAATAGTTTCCTGTTTGTTCGCTCAGATTTTCATTTTTTTCATGCATTTTAGCTCAGTTTAGTTATTGGTTGATGCTCAACACTTATGCTATTTCCTTCCAAGCAATTTACTTTCAACATTGTGTCTTTCTTAGTTGTAGGATGAATATGGCTTCTTTGGATTCCTAGTGCACATACTGTGTTGACCCATTTCAATTTTACATCCCTGGGTTGAAAAGTTAAATGCACATTCATGATGATTGAAATAGCTATTCAGGTAAGATGTCCAATCTCTGAATCACAGCTGTAAGGGCTTAGTTGTTAAATCATTGTAAGAGGCCAAAAACTATGATGAACAAGGAAAATCTACCTGAATTCTACTGGAGAGAAGCTATTCATACTTATATTTACATACTTAATAGATTTCAAGCTAAAGCTAACAACACAATGGCTCCCCATGAGCTATGGTATGGAAGGTTTCCTACTCTGAAGTAATTTAGAGAATTTTGGAAGCAAATGCTATATTAGAAGAGAAGAAGAAAGATTAGAAAAGTTTGATGCAAGATATGATGAAGGTATCTTCCTTGGATATTCTATTAAAAGAAATTTTTATAGATGTTACAAGAAAAGGCTAAGAAATATTGTTGAAAGTGCAAATGTTAAGGTTGATGAAAACTTGCAGAATTCAATTGTAGTTGATGGATATGTGTTAGATGAACTTGAATACAAAATAGAAGAAGAAAAAGATGATGAAGGAGAAGTGCAAAATGAAGAGGAAGAAGCTCCGGAGAAGACCCTTAAGACCCCTAAGTATGTGCAAAAGAACCATTTTGAAGAATAGATCATTGGAGAAAAAAGGAAAGGTGTATTGACAAGAAGCAAAGCTACTAAAATTGAGGTAAATTTGTGTTTACTTTCTAAAGTTGAACCTAATACAACGAGTGAAGCATGCAAGGATAAACATTGGATGAAAACAATGGAAGAAGAACTTATGCAGATAGAGAAGAATCAGACTTGGGAATTGGTTCCTAGATTGGAAAACAAGAACATAATTGGAACTAAGTGGGTACTCAAATACATGTTGAATGAGAATGGAGAATTGGTAAGAAACAAGGCAAGACTTGTGCATAAGGGTTACTCACAAGTGGAAGGAATAGAATTTGAGGAGACATTTTATCCCATGGATAAGATGGAAGCTATCAAAATATTTTTGGCATTTGCAACACATAAGGACCCTAAATTTTATCAGATGGATGTGAAGTTTTCTTTTTTGAATGGTGAATTGAAAGAAGTTTACATGGAACAACCAAAAGGATTTCAATTTTCAGATCAATTTGATATGGTATGTAAATTGAAGAAGACACTATATGGATTGAAGAAAGCTCCTAGAGCTTGGTATGCAAGATTGGACAAATGTTTATTACAAGGATTGAATAAAGGCACCGCAGATAATAATCTCTATTTCAAAATTGAGGAAGATAAAATCTTGATAGTAGTTGTATATGTAGATGATATTATCTTTGGAGGAAATGAAGCTATGTGTAAGATTATTTTTGAAGAGGTGCAAAAATAATTTGAAATGTCAATGTTAAAGGAGATGAATTTCTTCCTTGGGCTACAAATTAATCAAATAGATAAAGGGATTTTTATTTCATAGTCTAAGTATGTCAAAGAGATGTTGAAGAAGTTTGGAATGGATGGTTCCAAACTAGTGTGCACTCTTATGGTGACTGGTTGTAAATTGAGAAAATATGATGATTCACCTAAGGCTAATTAGAGAAAATATAGATCCATGATTGGTGGAATGCTATATCTAAGTGGTACTAGATCAGATATGATGCATGCAATTTTTCTTGTGTCTAGATTTCAAAAAGATCCTAAAGAAACACATGTTGCAACAGTGAAGAGGATATTTAGATATTTAAGAGGCACTTTGGATTATGGTTTGTGGTATTGTAAGGATACTAATTTCACACTAAGTGCTTATATAAATATAGACTGGGTTGTTGTGTTGATGACAGGAAAAGTACTAGTGGTGGTTCATTCTTTCTTGGATATAGATTGGTGTCATGGTTGAGTAAGAAGCATGATTTAGTTTCTTTATCTACTATAGAAGATAAGTATATTGCAGCAACATCATGCTATACACAAGTTTTATGGATGAGATAGACAATGAGGGATATTAGAGTTGTATATGATGAGCCTATTTCTATCTTTTTGATAATACAAGTGCAATTACCATTTCAAATAATCTAGTGATGAACTCAAGGACAAATAATATATCTATTAGGTATCAATTTTTGAGAGAGAAGGTTATGGAGAATGAAGTTAATCCATATTATGTTCCTACAAAGGATCATATTTCTGATATATTTACCAAGGGTCTTCCTAAGGATACTTTTGAGTATCTTTCGAAGAAGTTGGGGGTTATTACCCCTCGTTTGAACTAGATGCATATAGAGATGCATCAGTCCAGTGGATCTATGGATCTATCTCTTGTATGGACTGATGTTGGTGGCTACCTCTCATGGGGAGTAGGTAGTGTCATGTGTTGTCATTAAGTTGTTGAATCATTTGGGTGTACTCTTAAGGGGAGTATTAAGAGTAGGTATGCTGATTCAATGTCAAAGGAGGATAAAAATGCAAAAAAATCATCCTTTTCCATTGATATCAAAGGGGAAAGAAAGCATCATGTGAAAAAAATAATCTACTCAAGGGGAGTGAGTGCAAGAATGTTGTGTAGGCTATCTAATCTAAAATAGAGGAGAGTGTGCATGTTTTATTTGATGGTTTTTCACATCTTGTATTGCCATCAATGACAAAGGGGGAGATTGTTGCAAGTATGATGGTGCTGTCATTGATTTCAATAGGAATTTTTTTGACTAGTGTTTTCATTGATGTCAAATGTGTGTTAAGGAAGTTGTTGCATGATGAAGATGTCGAGGATATTAAGAAAATTGTGAAAAAAAAGAAAAACAAGTTGATGTAGGTTGTGTATGTATAGTTGAGATATTGAGGAAATGTTGTGAGTACATGGAGCTATATTTTTGTTTCAATGTTTGAAGATGAATTAGAATAAAGTAATAAGTTGAGATGATGTCTCTGGTACTTGGTTTCCAAGTGATTTTGAGAAAATTTGATAAACAGAGTTAATTGTGTTATGCAAGTGTTCATAGTGTGCTTTGGTATTGTGCTCTCTGTTTATTCTATATTGATCCTATCATGTGCAGATTTGATATGTTGTTCATGGTTGTCAGAAGTTTCTATATTCAGAATTTGGGTTTTTGGATCTTGTACAAAGCGAGATATTTTCACCAGTGTGTGAACCAGGTTTTTAGTGACGTTTTCTGTGGCTTGGGAGAAATTTATTTTCTCTGCATTTCTTTACTATTTGGCTTTAGGTTGTGCAGATTTGCGAAGTTTCATATAATGTTTGTATCTTTATGTATTCAAGAGCTTACTTGATTTGGTGTAGTACCAAATGAGTTTCATTTGTTAGTATGTGAATAAGGTTTACCAGTTGTTCTGAGTTGAAGTATTTGTATGGTGTGAGCTTGGATGAAGTATTCAATGAATCTCAAGTAGTTCATGGATTATTCTAGATCGTGTTCAAGTGAATTCTAACATCTAAAACTTTCAATCTGATTTAAGGAAGCATGCACTTAATGATTGTAGTGTTTAACACGAGTATTTTTCCAACCTCGTGTTAGCATTACATGTGAGGCTTGTAAAAGTGTGTTGAGGTGTGTTAAGATATATTTGGGTCTTAATTAAGGATTTATGTAGGTTTCCTTCATTCATATCCATTATGGGAATGTTTAGGTGCTGAATTATTTTGAATTTATATGTATAACAACTAGTTGCTGACATTGGAGAAAGTTTTTGAGGTAGAGGTTGGTATAAATAAGTGTGGTGTTGTTGTGAATTGGATGATGAAAGAAGTGAGAAGCAAGATAGATATGATATCAATGTGAGTAATGTGTGTGATGCAAATTTGAGTAGAGCAATGTGAATTTCAAGTGTTAGGGCTCCTGAAGGCAGTGAGCTAAAGGCATCCAAAATAATTCAAGAAAGGTTGCAAGATTGTTGGAGAAGTGTGGTGGATTGCTTATTGCATTGAGAAAGTGTTGTTTGTGTAACATTCTTCTTCTATCTTCTTGTATTTCTTTCTATGGTAGTGAGCCCTAGTTGTGAGCCTTTTTCGACAGTATGTCCTATTCTGGTAGTGAGCCCTTGTACCAGTTTTTCAATTACTTATATTGTGAGATAATCCTTGTTGTGCCTCTAGCACAAACATCCCATTCAAAATAGGGACCCTCTCTTTTTTTCCTGTGCCGGGTCAGTTTCGCTTTGCCTCATTTTGTGTGCCCCTATTTTGAGTTCTAAGTGATTGAGGAACCTTTGAAGAATCCCGTTGAGTCAATCACATTTTTCCCCTCCCTCAAATATTCTAAGTCCTAAAGTTTAAATTGACATCCTTGGGATGGTACGGGTCCGCCCCTGCGGGCTTCCATATGCAAAATTGCCTTGTGTCTTTTCTATTCTAGATGGTGGATGCCTGTCGTCCTCCTGCCCCGCGAGACCTGCACCCCTGTTGGCTCCTTTTCATCGGTGCCTGTTCTAAATGGAAACCAATTGATGGCTACCTACCTACCAGACTCCACTATCCTCGATGCCACCTGAGGTGATCGTTCAACCATTCGCTGACCACAATATGAGCATTTACTGCGAGCATTAAATGCTGAATTTCCCTATATATACCCGGCTCGACCTGTCATTTTCATCAAAATTATTTTGTAGAGAGGATTCAGACCACAACCATTGCCATCATCGTGCTCACAACTCGCATCCACCAAATAGTGCATCTTTTGATAGGAATTCATCAGTATTTCATGCAGGATCATCAGGTATGTCTTCCATTTTTCATGCCATCCTTTCTTATTTTAAAATGGCTAAAAGACTAGATGTTTTTAAGTGAAAATGACTTAATTAAGTGGAAAGGTAGCCCCTCAATAAAACCCACCAATTTAAAAAACCCTAAAAACGTTGAAATCAAACTTGATCCTCTTCGGAACTTGGCGATTCCGCCGCTGTTCTTGTGCGAGTCATTTGCAATTATCAGGCCCACTCCATCCCCTCAACCGTTCCTTATTTATGAAATTAAACTTTTCAAATCGACCATCGACCCCATGGGGTCCACCTTTGTGGGGTGACCTCCCTTTCCATCCGTCGATGTCTTCAGGCTTCTATAAATTAGAGGGTGCATCCATCAATCCTCATGGACCTGCCTACGCAGATCTCCAGAGGCATTTCACTTTTTAGGGCCGTCATTTAAAACAACCATCTCCTTGCACCATTCCACTTGTTGGAACTTGACCAAACAGCTAAATAAATGCAAACCTCAATTCTTCATAAGCTAAACGGCACGTCTGTCAGCTTCACTAGGTCCGACTATGCAGGTGTTTGTCCACTCATTGCCCTTTTAGATCTATTGTTTCAAACAGCCTCTCAGACCCGCCATTTTGTTGATCAAATCCCATGCCTCCCTTTTCCATCTATAAGGCATTGCAAAATCAACTAATGAAGAATCATCGGTCACCTCCCTTGGGCTCACCAACGTGGACCTCCATCTATTCTCGACCGTTTCCCCCTCGCCATTCCAAATGGCCATCTAGCGCTATCCTCCCGACTATCAGATCCCGCTACTGAAAATTCTTCTGAAGGTTAAACTTGTACAAAGTGGCTATCCCGAGTTTTGTGGGTGAGGTCTTGTGGACTTCCATTTGTAGAACTCTGTCTCTCCTTCTTCATTCCAAATGGCCTTTAGCCCTCATCTCCCCACACTACGGAACTCGATGCTTTGTTCGCTACCAACCCAAAAGAAAATCAAACAAAGCCAAAGGGGAAGATAGACAATGATGACCATCCATGGGCCTGACACTGTGGGATTTCGTATGTGGGCTGCAATTCCCTCTTCATTGTTCCAAATGGCCAAACTATGGAATCTTTCCGCATCCTCTGACATGCGTGCTCCACCATCCTTCACCTCCGTGGATCCCACAATGCGGAACTCTATCCATGGGAAGCCGTCCTGCTAGTGTCATTTCAATGACAGACACTAAAATAGCTGCCAGCCTAGGGAAGTCCGCACCCCTGGGCCTACATTGCACAAATTCCCCCCAAATAAAAAGGTGAAGGAAATATTTAAAGGGATTCTTATGCAAGAATTATCTAATCTAACATTGTTTTGTAGGATGTTGGCTAATGTTTCTTGTAATTTATGATTGTATCATTTATTGTTTCCTTGGTTGCAGGGTATATGGAACCAGCTGTTGGATCCTTGGGGGTGACTATAGAGAAAGATAAAGGGAAGAAGGTCACAAAGGCTCCTTAGGGCAAGGAAGACGAAGATCAAATGAAGTACAAGTTCCAGGGGGAGCCCCTTAACTCCAAGGTCCTCACAGAATGGAAAGATATATTAGATACCAACTTGGGGCATATAGACATCGATGAATTCAAACAAAGGGTTAGGATCAATCCCAAGACAAATAATTCCTTAAAAATAAGAGGAAGTGGGTTGGCCAAGTCTGCAGGATTCCCGCCAGCCCTTATTGCTCCCAAACTTGTAATGATCTGTAGAGAGGCCTACCAAGAGTAGACTAGAACCATTGTGGACAGGGATGGAAACATATTGGCTGAATTGTCTATTAAATTCATAGGACATACCTTCCACATCGTACCTTCACAAAAATGGAGCAAACATCTATGGAATATGGCAAGTAGATGTGGGATGAAGATCCCCTCAGGTGAAGAAAATTGATTAACCAACATTGGCTAAAGGAAAAGAGAGGTAGTGCTAATAAGGTCCCCCAGGAATTATATTGAAGCAACTTCTTTGAAGATTACCATGACTTGGTAACTCTTCTAAGTAGGGTCATGGGCCTTCTGACCTCTGCATTCTTTCGAGATTGGATGTTTTATTTTATTAAGGAAATCATTCGGGGAGATACATATTTCTATTGGAAAGGAATGTTTAGTGTCTGCCTACATGAGTAGTTTATGGCAGTAAAGAAGAAATTAAAGTTTTATATGACATCATATCTTGTGTATCTACTTGCCGACCGTTTCCCGTATAGGGGTCTATTTGCAGCACCAAACCTAAATCCGTGAACAGTGTTGAAAGTATATGACAAGTACCCCTAGCTTCAATATAGAAATTTCAAGAGGGAGTACTATAGGGTTAATGATGCCTTCATAGGCCATGTCATTAGATTTCTTGGGGGTGATCCTGAAAGGCAGATTTCATATAGTGCCAATGCCTTCATCCATCGGTTCAGATTCCTGTTTATATAGTTTTCAAAATTCACTTACATTCGAACCAAGGGATTCTCAGATAAACCATATAAGCTACCCCGGTATCCAAATGACTAAATAGTATTACTCGAAGTCTAGAAGTAGCTGCAATGATCACACACCCTTCTGAGTGATAAGCACTGGGTAGGAGTTCCCTATCCCCTTACCTTTGGACAAGGACAATATGAGCTCCATACTTCTCAATGTGCAAAAACTCTGACAAGGAGCTAAATCAGTATAATCTTAAATTTTATACTGCTTGGCTATGGATTGACTCGTATGGAAAGTTAAGGAAGATGGTGGGAGTAGAGTATGCCCACCTACATAGTATCGAGGAATTATAGACAAACTAAAAGGATGAAAAGGAGGTGCATATGTGGCAATATATGCACATGATGGCCTACTTCGTCAAAATGGTTAAGTAGTTTCCTGTGCCAGAGCAAGTGGTGGAAGAGGAAAGCACAGTGATAAACCCAAGGTATAATACCGTTGCCAACTTACCATTACTATCAATAGATTGGAATAAAGAGGAGGTCAATTACCTTGATATCATCACCAAGCCTGTTGAAGTGAGGACCAAGAAATGGGTTGATGGGAAAGTTGCCCAATTGAAGCAGCAGGGAATAGAGCTTACGTTTGTAGAGCCCGAGCATCCACACAAGGGCGAAGTTGACAGTGCTACTGCTGATGACACTTCAACAGGAGAAACCTCAACATCTCCCCCCATCACAAGATCAAAGAAGAGAAAGGAGACAACTGAAGATCAACCCAAATCAAAGTGGTCTCCGGTGAAGATTGTAGAAGTTGGAGCTTCAAAGAGGCCAAAGAAGTCGGGCAGTTTCGCGATAATTCCCACTATAAAGGAAGACCCTCTTCACGAGGGAGAAGAGCAATCAAACTCTTTGCCTATTACATCTGGTGCCATAGCCTCGACTGTTGTTGTTACCACTCCGCTTATCCCACAAGCAGTAGTTGCCACCTCTCCGCCTGCGGTTGACATTTTCGTCCACCTTGCCTCTACCTCTCCTATGGCATAGGTTATAATTGTGGACTCCTCTTCGGCCACTACCTCCCCACTTTCCTCATCATCCATGTATCCATCATTATCTCTTTTGACTACTAGTGCAACAACCGTAATGCCTTCTCTCACCCTTCCAAAGTCTCTTACTAGGTACATGCAAAATATACCGTTAGAACTCTCTGGGATGTTCGCAAACCCAACAATGTAGGTTGCCATTGCCCATGCTATAACTAGTCTGCCAGTTCCTCCTCCTACTGAGCCACCTTCAATGGAGGCTACGATGCAAATATTTGAGGAGTTGGAGAGACAACAGAGGGAAGCAACCAAAAAGTTGGAGGAGGAGGCAAATGATTATCATGAGCATCCCTTATTTGAGTGTCTAGTAATTGATGAGGTCATCTATGAATCCTTTGAGTGAAATGATGAGGATTCAAATGCAAAGATTATTGAAGAGACCTCTGATCTCAATCTTGAAGAGGAGCTGGCTCAACAACTCAAGGGTCTTGAAGAGAAAGAGGCTGAAAGATATCCTATCATTGAAGAGAAGGGTGCTAACACAAAAATGGAGGATGTTAAGTCTCTAATAGGGAAGCATGATCAAAGCCCCAAACCTAATGGGGAGATGTCTCTTCATGATGAATGGGAGGAGGAGAAAGAAGAAAAAAACCTTGAAGGAGAGATTAAAACAAGAAAAGATCAAGGGCTAGAGCATCATGAATAACATCATGAAGAGCATGAAGAAGGGGAAGCTTCTGAGAAGGAATCTAGTTTGAAGAAACATACGACTGCTGAATCCCCAAGGAAAGCAACAATAGTTGTATAAGATTCAGATGAGGAGGATCGGGAGAAGTCAGAACAAGAAACCTCGGGCGACAAAACATCACAAATGTATCAAGCCCATGAGGGAGAGGGGGGTCAGGAATCCCCTAAAAGAGAAACTTAGGTGCCTGAATGGCTTAGAAAGCAGCTAGAAAAGAAGATCCTAGCTCCAACGGATCTAAAGGAAAGATTGGAGTCCATCTTGGCCTGAGCTCAGATCAGTATGAAGAAAAAGAAGAAGCCAAAGGTAAGGTCCCAACTAACCATGGACACCTCAAGATCAAGGACTGTACAAATTGGCACCCCAATAGTGGGTGAGGAAGGGGTCAGTTATAACATCTCTACCATCGATTTGGGGACAACCATGAGGGAGAAAAAGATCGATCATCTACGGGGATCCGTTGCCACCATCATGCACCAAATGAACAAGGACAAGACCACCAAAGATGAGTTGAAGGCATAGGTTGTTGATTTGACAACATCCATCTAGTAGTGGTCCTCAACTGATGAGATCTCTACCACATCATCAACTCCTCCATTTCTGCTATCGACAAAGCATATTAATAAGCTAGAGAAAAGAAAGAGCTAGACCAAGGCCATGGAGGATTGGTTTCAACAAGTCGTTTACAATGGTAATATGGGTATCGAGCGTGCTTTTAGGACAACAAATATTTTTTTGGATGTGCAGAAATACATCAAAGACCTAAGAAAAAATTGCCTTGACTTTCCAAAAATATACAGGATCACGCATCCTAAAATTGAGGCAATCCTCAAAGTGCCCAATAAAATAGTAAAGAAAGAGCTCGCGATGGCTGAGAAAGATCTCTAGCTCATGGAGAATTGAAAATTAGGCCTAGAGTATAGGAAAGAAATACTAGAAAAAGTGCTCCATGAAGTGGAGCGAGATCTTGACTGGGTGAGGGAGATCATGACAACATGTGATGATTACCTCAAACTAATGATAGGGTTTGAGATTGCATCTGCAGAGATAGATCCATAAAAGGTAAGGCCTCATTTTCACAAGAAAATGGAAGACGGAACCACAGGCGAACTCACCACAAAATTTATGAGTTTTTCTAGTTGCACCTTCACCCATTTAGAATAGGTTCTATAGGATGCAGCCAAGTGTGATAGAGATTGGGAAATTCTCACCTGCCAGTCCAAGAAGCTGAATTTTCAAGTGCTCCAATTTGATATCTTAGAGTGGGATAAGCTTCATCCATTGGTTGGAAAATTCTTGGTGTATGCCACATTACAAAGGGAAGCTAGGATGCCTATTATAGATGATGAATTCCTCACTAAGTAACTATAGCTAGGAGAGAAAAATAACAATCTGCTAATGGAAAAAAGAGCTATAGTGCTACTACAAAGGAAGAAATAGGCTAGATGCCAAAATGTAATTTTAAATTGTAAAATATTTGGGGGTAGGTGAAACCCTAGTGTAAAGTGAACACACAATGAGATCAAATCTTGTCCACACATTTTTCTTTTTGAAAACTATAAATAGGGGTTTCCTCCTATCATTTTAAGAGAGTTGAGTTATTGTAAAGACATCCTGTAGAAATATTAATAGAAGTTCATTGGATTTTGGTGGACTCTTGAGTTTTTATTGCATGTTACATGGTTCATCTCCCATAGTTAGCTTATTTAGAAATATTTACTTTGTTGTTTATGAATTCTGTGTGTTATTGATAGATTAGTTAATGTTGTTCACTAGTTTTGAAGTATTCTGTTGTGTTGATGCCTTCCTTTGTCCATACTTTTAGCTGTTTACTGATGGTAGATAGCCATGCAAAGTTAGTCTAGGCATAGACTAAAAGCTACTCCAAATTTCTATCTTTTATTCATGCATGTTTCTGGTGAATGAATGGTTGATTATTTGCAATCGTTAGAAGCTTGCACAAATTCCATGATACTGTGATAAAATCTGGTTAAGTGAAATTTTGTTTTAAGGAAGTTGTCCCCAATAGAACCCTCCATGATCACTATTCACTGCTAGTTGCAGATCTGGGAACTCCTTCCTTTCCCTGCCCCTTTTTCCTTTTTAAAAAAAAAAGTTTATGCTAAGGTTCATTGCACATTGTAAAGCCAAATCTCAAGATAAGATAGGAGTTTAAGATTGTTGTTCAAACCTACAACAAATTGCACGCTAACTTCCCATCTCAAGAACTCCATCCTAAGATCCAACTTCTTTCCAGCCTAACTTCCGTAAGTCTGGTGTGTGATTACTAGCAAGATCACATCAAATACCAAATGAGGAATTCCATGCATGTCATGACCTAACACCCGAGAGACCTTGGGGTAATTTTCAGCAACTCATTGTTGGAGATTTCCTTTCAAGAGATGTGATGCACCTATGCATTACCTGTGTTGAGAAAGTGCTAACACACCCATCAACAATCCTCATATTTATTTTTCCCTCATTGGGTTTTCCATGTAAATATGGTTCTCTCTTGTGTAGGGTGTTTCTATTTCAATTTCTATTATCTACATTTCAAGTTTAATCACATTGGAAAAATAAGGGTTTACTAAATGCATGTGGATCTGATTACTATTGAGGGTTTTGGAGGTTTAATTTGCTACAATTGATTATCCCCCCTCTTAGTTGTCTTTTTCATTCAACAATAATATTTGAACATAATCTTGAATATTCCACAAACACCCTGAGATCCAATAGATTCCTTCACAACAACTTTCATTTAAAGAATGTACACACCCAATACATTCAGACAACTTTTTCATACACTGCAACACAAGAAACTATCTTCTGAAGCATGAAACCTTAAATAAATTCATCTTACAAAATACACACACACAATCAGCACCCTTATAGATCCGAAAGACCTAAAACCATTCTACCAAGAAATGCGGAAAAAAGATTTCTCCCAGATACATCTGTAATACACAATTCTTATAGTAGTGAACACACCTTCCTTTGCACACCAATCCAACACACTAAGTTCTAAATGCAACACCTCTAAACACATTTGATCAACATATGTGAACCATATAAGAAGATCATCAACCTAGAAGAAATGTGAAGCCAAACTGAAACACTACTTCTCTACAACATAGAACATCACTACAACACATAGTTTCCTCTTTTTATTCAATTTTCTCAAAAGCGCTTGGAAACCAAGCACCAGAGACACATCCTCAACATCTTTATCACTTCCTCATTATCACCAAGCCAACTGCAACATAGCAACTCAATCATACATCCATAGACAAAATATTATATCAAAGCAACACTAGAGGTTGACACTAGTAGCTTACTAATCACAATCTAATGCAACTAATCAAAGCATCATCAAAGACAAAAATAAATCAATATAAACTTCTCACACTCTTGCAAAAATCTCTTGCTCATATAGTTGACACCATTAAAAAAACCAAATCTTGTTGACATCAATGATAACACCAACTACACATACTTGCAAAAATCTCCCCCTTTGTCATTGATGGAAATACTTGATGTGAAAATCCATCATCAATAAACACAAAAACTCAGATACTCAATACACTGCTTCATACCAACTCATTATCTCTTTTTTCTCTCTCTCTTGAAATTTTTTCACATTAATCTTTCTCCCCCTTTGACATCAATGAAAAATGAAAAAATATTTGCATCATTCATTCTCCCCGTTTGACATTAATCACATTGTTCACCACTGCTTTGCAACTTCCTTTTCTTTACTTCAATCAACCAAACTACGTCAATCAAGAATCATTGCATAATGATGACTCTTAATCATCCTAACTACAACAACCAATAATGCCACTACCTACTCCCCCTAAGAGGTAGCCACCTACACCAATCTAGATCAAAGAATGAATCTTGAGATCCACTAGACTGATGCATCTCCTTATGCATCTAGTTTAAATAAGGAGGGGAAATAACCCCAACTTCTCCCAAAGATACTCAAAAGTATCCTTAGGAAGAGCCATAGTGAATATGTCAACAATCAGATCCTTTATAGGCACATATTAGAGCTTCACTTCATTTTCTACAACCTTCTTGTTGGGATTAAGGTGTCTCAACCTTAGAGTCCTAATATTGATTAATTTAATGTATTATTATATTTATTTGCATTATTTAATTTCCTTTGGTGTTATGCCATAAATTGGGACCCACCAATGGGTGGCATCCCCATTGGAAGTGTCTAGATGACACATCATCATCACAAGTGGGCATAGGAATCCTACTTTAGAATCTTTGATTTATGACAGATTCTATGATGCATCTAAGTCATATTTATGCATGGAGAAAGTTGGCACCCAAGTTGGGTTATGAAAGGTTGTAAGAGAGTCAAATATTTTGGTTAGTTATGATGGATTCTCTTACATATTCTATGATGGATCTTGTGATAGATTTTATAGTATATTTTTGATAGATTTTATGATAGTTTTAAGGCATATGTTATAGGCTCTTATGAGCACATTTTGGGCACCCAATCTTGGAGATATAATATTGTATGTTATGATAGTTGTTAGGTGGGTAAGGGAATATTGTACGTGTCCAAAAGTATGTCTATGGCATGGGATATTGTGCCATGTGTATCTAGACACCCATCCTCTTCTAGATGATTCTATTAGCTTGTATTCTCTATATATTGTATGCCTTGCATTGTAGAATGCATAGTTTGTTTGCAAGTAACAAAGTATTGTTGGATTTACTCCAAAATAGGTGTTTGTTTCAAAGGAATTTGTGAAGAAGCTTTGTACTTGGAGCTACATTGTAACCTCTATTTGATCTAATATAATAGTACTGTGATTTTGGAGGGTGGGTTTTTTACCCAAAAGGGTTTTCCCCATGTATATTTGGTGTTTGTTGTTTATGTGTTCTTGTTGTTCTATCTTATTCTTTCTATATGTCTCTCCTTACTATAACTGTATAAGGTGTTAAGAGGAAAATTTATGTAACTCTTCCCTACTTAGATTAGTGTAGGAATTTATTTTTTCTCACTCAAATTCCTTTCAATTCTCTCAAAAAGTGATACCATATTGAGATATGCTTTATCCTTGAATGCATTACCAGATTATTTGAAATATCGATAGCACTTGTACTATCACATAAGATAGAAATTTGTTCATCATATACCACTCTGATATCCTTCAATATTTTCCTCATCCATAAAACTTGTGTGCAACAAGATACTACTACAATATATTTTTCCTCTATAGTAGATAAAGACACTTAATATTATTTCTTACTTAGCCATAACACCAATCTACATACAAGAAAGAATGCACCACCACTTGTACTTTTTCTATCATCTACATAACCAATCCAATCTACATATATGTAAGCACTTGGAGTAAAATAAATATTCTTTGGATACCACAAGCAATGATCTAGAGTGTCATTCAAGTATCTAAATACCCTCTTCACTATTGCAACATGTGACTCTCTAGCATCTTCTTAAAATATATCCACAAGAAAAAATTCATACATGATATACTATCTAGTAGTAGTTAGATATAGTAGTCAACCAATCATTGATCTATACATTCTCTGATCAAATTTAGGAGATTCATCATTCTTGCTCAACTTGCAACTAGTAACCATAGGGGTACATACCAATTTATAATTTTCTATTCCAAACTTCTTCAACATTTCCTTGACATAATTTGATTGTGAAATGAAAATACCTTTATCTATCTAATTGATTTGTAGCCTAATGAAGAAATTCATCTCCCCAAACATAGAAATTTCAAACTCTTTTTGCATCTCCTCTACAAATTTATTACACATAGCTTCATTTCCTCCAAAAATAATGTCATAACATACACAACTACAATCAAGATTTGATATTTTTCAAATTTGAAGTAAAGATTACTATCTGCGGTAATTTTATTGAATCCTTTTTGTAACAAGTACCTATCCAACCTTGCATACCAAGCTCTAGGAGGTTTCTTCAATCCATTTAATTCCTTCTTCAATTTATAGACCATATCTAGTTTATCTGATAACTGAAATCCTTCTAGTTATTCTATGTATACTTATTCGAATTCACCATTCAAGAAAGTAGACTTCACATCCTTTTGATAAAATTTGAAATCCTTGTGTGTTGAAAAAGCCAAATTTTTTTTGATAGATTCCATTCTTTTCACCAGAGAAAATGTATCCTCAAAGTCTATTCCTTTTACTTGTGAGTAACCTTTACATATAAGTCTTGCCTTGTTTCTTACCACTTTTCAATTCTCATTCAATTTTTTCTTGAATACCCACTTAGTTGCAATTATATTCTTGTTTGTTGGTCTTGAGAAAAGCTCCCAAGTTTGATTCTTCTCAAATTTTGTTATTTCTTCTTCCATAGTCTTGATCCAATACCCATCCTTGCATGCTTCAATCACTATTTTTGGTTCAACTTCAAAAAGTAAACATAGATTTACCTACTCTTCAACAAATATTCTTCTTGTTTGTACACCTTTTCTCTTATCACCAATAATATTCTCTTTAGAATGATTCTTCTACACATACTTAGAGGTTTTAGGAATCATTTTCAGAGATTCTTCCTCTTCAATCTACACTTCTTTTTCCTTAGCTTTTTCTTCTTCTTTTCAAGAAGACATTTGATTCATATCCATCTATCACAACTGAATTCTTCTGTAGATCTTCATCAGCCTTGACACTTGCAATCTCAACAATATTTCTTAGCCTCTTTTTGTAGCACCGATAAGCTTTTCTCTTAGTAGAATATCCAAGAAAGATACCTTCATCAGACCTTGCATCAAACTTTCCTAAGTTCTCTTCATCTCTTCCGATATAGCATTTTCTTCCAAATACTATGAAGTATTTGATAATATGAATCCTTCCATACCATAGCTCATAAGGAGTCTTTGTGTTTTTTACTCTTTCTTACACTCTGCTAAGTATATAGACATTAGTACGAATTGCTTCTCTCCAATATACCTTCAGTAGATTTTCTTCTTTCATCATTGTACTTGCAGCTTCTTGAATAGTCCTATTCTTTCTTTCAATCACTCCATTCTATTGAGGAGTCCTAGGGGAAAACAAGTGCCTCTTTATTCCATTATTCTCTAAAAATATGTTAAACTCATTGGAGGTGAACTCTCCACCTCTGTCAAACCTCAAACATTTGAATTTCATATCCATTTCATTCACAACCATAACTTTGAATGCTTTAAAATTATCTAGAGATTCTATTTTTTCTTTGAGAAGAGTAAGCCATGTCATTTTAGAATAATCATCAATCAGTAACATGAAATACCTATCACCTTAAAGACTTCTTATTCTATTAGTACCTAAAAGATCTGTATGCACCAATTCCAAAAATCTAGTAGAATATTTTTCTTTGAATTTGAAACTTATTCTTGATTGCTTTCCAACTTGATATTCCTTACAAGCAACATTGATAGGCTTTGTAATCTTTGGAAGATATCTCATAGCTTGAACTAAACTTATTCTCAATAGGCTATCAAAATTGATGTGACACATTATTCTATACCATATCCAACTCTCATTGATTTGAATCATGAAAAAATAACCATCATCACCTTTTATTTGATAGACATTTCCATCTGTCCTTCCAACAACAATCATAGTTTCAGATCCTTTTCTAATATCATGAACATCATCCTAAAAAATAAGATTGTATCTCTTTCTACACATTTGTCCAATACTCAATAGGTTATGTTTTAAACCCTTAACATAAAGAACATCATCAGTGTTATGCTTTCCATAAAAAATGATTGAACCTTTTCCACATATCTTAGCATATGTATCATCAGCAAACCTAACAAGTCCTCCTTCATATTTTTCAAGTTTAACAAACCTACTCTTGTCACTAGTCATATGATTAGATCATCCACTGTCAATGATCTAGTAGTTCTTCTCTTGTCTAGCATGAAAGGCAGACACTAAATTTCCTTTAGTATTAGCACTTTCTTACAAAACCCTTTCCTTCACACATCCTAGAGTTAGAAAATTTAGTTTCATCTTTTAAATCCATGAACAAGCATTCACCATCCTCATCATATCCCTAATCAGATTCATCATCTGATATACTTGCATCTTCTCTAACATAATAAATTTTCTTAATCATCTTACTTTTGTTCTCCCTATATTCTTGTTATTCAAATCTTTTTTTGGACATCTTGAAGCATAATGACCTATCTTTCCACAAATGAAACATTTGAAGGGAAACTTACCACTGTACTTTCCAGTACCCTTTTTCATTCTTTTTACAAAGTTAGCTTCCACATCATCAAGATCCTCCTAATCTAATTTCACAATCTTCTCTGATTTTCTAGCCTTAAAAGTAGTCTCAACTTTTGTACTACTTGTACCAAAGTCTCTCATTTCAAAAGTAGTTAAAGAACCATACAACTGATCCCTAGTATATTGATTCAAATTTTTTAATTCTTCAATAGAAAAATATTTATGGATATAAGCTTTAGGAAGAGTTCTAAGTACCTTCTTTACCACTTCTTCTTCTTTCAGTTCTCCACCAAGACCTCTGATACCATTGACAACTTCATCCACCTTCTGCAGGTAGCTTGTGATGTTTTCTGTAATTAATTATTTAATTACACTAGCATAAGTTTAACTTAGGTATTTAATTAATTAATTAAGTCTTAGGTTGCATCATTAGAAAATCATTAATAATGGGGTTATTACCCTTTCCATGTTTGTTGGAGATAAGATTCCTTCTAGAAGACGAGTTGTCTTTTCTAGAACTTATCTCAATCAATTTATCATTCCCTAGGTAGTTAGTTAGGGTTTACACGTTGTCACATGTAGTGTGATTAAGACACTTGGAAACATCATATTGCATCTTGTATATCACTCATGCCTATATAATCAGGGTGTATGTACATTTGTAAACATATTCTAGATCAATTAGATAATCTCCATTTGCATGCCCTTAGTTGTATCACTTTCTGTGTGGTAGAATTTATTCTTGGCAAAGGTCTTCTGAAGGTTGTAGCTTCAAGGACATTGTGCATCCATCATTTCAACATGGTATCAGAGCCATTCCATTGAAAGTTCATCCCATGATCAAGAAAGTTGGGCTAGAGAGATTCATTGTAGGCTTACAGGTTTCCATTCTAGGCTACTTGACTCCACTTAGGAACCAAGACGATTTCTAGAGCAGATTGAGTCAGATCTGAGCTCACCATTGTCTTTAGAAGGCCTTGAAACCCTAGGATTGCCTATTCATTCATCAAAATCAGATACATCAACTCAAGAGCCATCGAAGGTATTTTAGGGTTTGTAAAATCAACTGGTACGATCCATACAAATTTGTAGTAAAAAAATCCTCCTTGTCAGTTGTCCTTTGTGGAAATTTTTTTTTAGACGTAAGCCATTTTTCATTTCAAAAAATTAGGGCTAATTTATCTTTTGTTTAGCAAAAATAATAATTTACAAGCTCTTTATAGTTTGCAGATTTTTTATTTTTTTTCAGGCGACTGTAATTAGAATACATGTCGGCATTGGGTTTGATTTTTTTAATCTGCGGGCATACATATTTTCCATTGGAATTTCACATCCATCAGCTTTAATTTTTTTATTTTGGTCAACATTCAAAATATTACAAATTCTATATAAAATATTTTATGGTTGGCATATTACAAAATTGATTTTTGATTTTTTAATTGCTGATGGCAATATTAAAAAATCACTCAACTTAGATCTTGGTTGGTTTTTTTCAAAATTATATATTCTGCAAAAAAATCCCGTTCGACCTCGCATTTATTCACTGTAGGAGTTTGTACCCTGATCACGAGTCACATTCGTCCCATCCGCCATTCATTGTGTCAATGATCGACCACTGTAACTATGAATTGATTGCGCTTGTGCTCCATTCTTACCATCGGGGTCTTCCACTTCCACGACTATCAGAATTTGTTGTCAGTTGCTGAGCAGTCCCTTCGTCGCTGAAGCCCATCCACCAACTACCCCGCCATATTTTTTTGCCCCACCACCATGACGGGCAGTGCCCATTTTTTTTCCGTAGCCTGCACTGAGGTTACATCAAGGATCGAGAGCTAAGCTCAGAAGGGCATATTTTTTCCCTATTTTAGCCTATAGAGTGTCTAATATAGGCCTTTTTCATTTTTTCATAACTTTTCACGAGGGTACCAAAATTTTGCAAATGAGATACTGTCAGAAAGAGGATTTGGTCTAATTTCTAGTGCTACAATCCATTTTGCAAAATTTTTCTATCAAAAAAATCTATAGTCAATTGAAGTCAAACCCCTAATATAGACTCAAAGGCTCATATCTTCTCATCAAATTGTCAAAATTTGGCGATTCAAGTAGCATCATGAAGGTAATTTAGAGCTTTTTTCATTAGTTCAGTTACTTTGATCAGTTTCAGCTCTAGGTACTCTTGTATTAGTTTTGTTCAATTTGGTACATTTTTTCAATAACTTGGATATTTTGAAGCTTGGGAAAAAAGTTTTTTTGCATTGGGTGACATCTCTTCAGTTGCATATCATCTTTGGAAGTTTCTATTTTCTATTGAAGGTCATTGTCTTTGTATTTTGGAGAAAATTTCATAGTACATTACGAGGTTTACATTTTCTCCTTCTTTGACTATGTTGCACAAGAGAAACTATAAACAATGGAGAGATGGGATCATCCACCATCTCCAATCACTTGAATTATTGCCACATCTATATGGTATAGTTCCCCATCTAAGTGAAGGTATTCAGGAGTTTTATTGGAGTTGCAACAGATACACTATCTTAGAGATCATTGCAATGCAAGTTGATTGTGATGTTTTGTGTGCTATTGATCATTATGATTGTCCTGACATCCTTTGGACTAAGATTTGGGAGCTATATGGAGATTCAAATACTCCACCTATCCCTGATGATCATGATTCAAAATTTCATTCTTTAGATTAGGTACCCCATGATGATATTGTTATGCACGAGGTTGTTTTTTCTTATTGCCTTGAATATTTCGAAGAGGTTGACAAGGTTTCTTCAGACGTTCCTTCTTCTCCATTAGAGACAATTGGTATCCCTTCACATTCAATGATTCCTTGTACAAAGTCATTTATTGAGGCTTCCATCATCTTTATTCATCAGGACACATTCTATTTTCCAGACTTGACATCATAGGATGGCTTTGTTTTAGGTATTGCTAACTTGGCTACTTCTATAGGTTTGAAGGAAATTCTTGAGGGGATATCACTCATCTATTCACATCTTACTTTGGAGAGTTTTCTTGAGTCTCCACATTATTTTGTCTCAACCTTGATTGGGAATCCTGAGACTATCTTGGAGGCATTTTTTTTCTCTTTAGAGATTTAGTGTATGAGACTTCTTCCCTCTCATTCCATTATGGAGTTGGAATTTATTCAACTTCTACCATTGGATTTGCTTCTTCCTAGCGGGAGACATGTGGTTTGGACACCCTTTGTCACATTTGGATTTCATTGACTTATTTAATGCAAGTATTGATCATTATGTCGACATTTAAATGGAAATTAAATGATTATTTAAGATAGTTAAATTGAAATTGAAATCGAAATGAAATTGAAATCAAAATGCAATTATTATGATTTGAATTGTATTTATATTTATTTTGGGGTTTGTCATTACTGATGATAAATTGAGTGCAAGTGAATGCAAGAACAGGCGAATGTCATGGAAGGCAAGAACAACAATCAGGTAGAGTTGTTTAGCCGATTGACATTTATGAATAGATGGGATCTCACACACTCACATAGATATATATTTTTTAATGCATTTTTTCCTATCTTGTTTGCAAGTTTTGAAAATCAAGTATTAATTTAATGTTTCAAATTGCGAAAATGCATGTGATTTAGTTAAATTTGATGAAATTGACTTAAATTAAATGATTAGATTGCTTGTTTAAATATTTATTTATTGTTTGGAAATATATGTTTGAAATTTTGAAATTTAAATGCAATTGATTTTTATTTCGAAATTAGATTAAAATTTAAATAAATAAAGTGTTTTATAAATTAAATGCGTTTTTATATTGAAATTATGAAAGGAGGAGATTTTTAAATTTAGAAATTGAATTAAATCTTAAATTAGCTAAATGGGAAATTGAAATCAAAACTCACATACACTTTGATTCTTCATTCAAAATTTAAAGCTTTAGTTAACTTGTGGAAGAAAATATCTTAATTAATCAAGAAGCAATCAAAAATTGAAAACTTGGAGTTTGAATTCTAAACTGGAGATCAATGAATATTTTGTGGACCTCATTCTCTTGTTTTAGAACAATGCATGAGAATAAGAAAGAGATATATATAGAAGAAATACAAAATGGAGAGGACACACATAAATTAAAAAAAATCTTCACATTGAATTGATTTTAAAATTAGAGAAAACAAAGGAAAAATTCATGTTAGCATTATTGTCTATTTTCATTTTGGATCTCACTAGACACAACAAGAAAATAGAAATATTTTTTTATTTGAGAAGCCTTCAAAGGGAAATTGAAGAGGTGCGACCTGTTGGGAAGGCACACACAACCTTCACCTCTTCCTATGTCCCACACTCTTGTAGGAAGACATCCCACATCCCATGCAGGAGCCAGTAAAGGAAAGTGCGGCCAGTGAAGGGTATGCATAGGGATCCAAATATCAACAGCTACGTAGCCTTCACATCTCACACAACCACCCATAGCATCATTGTTCACTTTCTACATAGCCACAAGAGGAAGGAAAGCAGGGAGGCAACAAGGACATCCTTGAGAAAAAGCTCGGCCTGTCATCTTGGTAGCTATAAGCACTTTCCTATCCACGCACTAGGGAAAGCAGAAGGTGTGCATAAGGCAAGAATCTGCCACAGGAATCAAACTCACCAATCCTCTCCACTCACACAGTTGAAACAAGAAAATTGGAGATTGGAAGAGGCGCCAGGGGAAGAACAAGGACTGAGATCTCAGGAAAAAGAATTAGAAAACAACAAATATTTCTAGAATTCGAATTTACCAGGTAGGACTTGAAAATTAATTCATAAATTTAATAATAAGTTTTACAATTGTTTTTTTTTAAAATTTTTTTTTGTTATTTAGCTTTTAAAATTGAAAGGAGAACTTCTGATTTTTGCAATTCAAGAAAAGAATAACTTACAGATTGAATGAAAAATCAATTAAATACAAATATTTGTTATAATAAATCAAACTGTAAATTTTTCCAGAATATGAGATGAGATTAGAAACAGAAGAATTTAGGAATTTCTGATAGAAATAATGAATTAAATAGTAAATTGAATTTAGGATAATCTATTAAATATGAAAACGATCTTTACTATTTTAGAAAATAAAGTGATCTTGAACAGAAAATGGATTATTTTTGCTGACAGAAAATAATACTTTGTTGACTGAAAATAAATGACAGAATAAACTTCAAATTTTAACACTATATTGAAACAAAGGTTATTTAAACTTGAAATTTTCACCTTTCAACGAAACTGTCAAAACTGAAACAAATATAAGTGTTATTTTAAATCTAATAAACGATTATTTATTTTCTGAGAATATGTTAAACTGAAATGTGATTTATTTAAAAATATCCAAAATGAATTTGAAACAACATTAATTAGATGAGTATGAACGAATGAATGTGTAGTCTTTTAATTATGTTTTTATATGTATTTAACTTGCATATTGGAGTTACACCTTCATTTAAATTTTTTGATTATTTAATTACTCAATTTAAAATATTAACCTTATGTCTTTTATGAATTTAAACGAGGAAAAGAAATGAATTTTTAATCTGTTTTCGCTTCAAACAAGTTTTCAGTTTATTGGTTTCAAAAGATTGTATTTGACTGCTTAGACCATGCATGATTGATAGATGAATCTGCATGTTATGTTTTTGGGAAAGTTACCTTCTGGGACGGGTGCCAAATATGTGTAAATAGAGAGTGTAATTTTGCTTTTCTAGAACTGCTTTTATTGTCGTGCATGACATTTTACTTGGCTAAGTAATTTAAGGACCATTGAAATAGATGGATTTATTGAACTCTCTAACATATCCTAGTATCGAACTTGCTTATTTCTTAAATGAACTAGAAAAATGAAAATGCTTGTGGTTTACTAGTAATACTAGGCATGCACCAGATCCCATCTTGCTTGTAGACTGCTTTTTGCTAAGCGATTCGTGTAGGGTCAGGTATTTCTTGATTGACTAAGGAATTTTGGGGAAGTGTAAGCTTCGAGGTTGGGCGGAAAAAGCGTCTGATCCTTGTTCTCATCTTCTTTATGAAGATTTGCTTTTCGATGGAAGATCAATGGATGGCATCTTCTTTTATGCTTTAATTATTATTGATATATGTAATGAAGAGCTTATGGTGACTGAATGCCTAAGTCTCGAATTGTAACTGATTTTATTATCAACCATTGTATTTATAACTGAAATTGTGTATTATGACACATGTATGTTTTATACTGGAATTATTATGAATTTATCTTATCGACTTTTATGTCGTAGTTTTTTAATCGACTAGTTCTTGATGTCTAAATGAATGGAATGACGACTTTATTTTGAATATAATGGATCTTATTTAAAGTAATTGTCGATGTTGTGTTAAAGAGATTTCCGCTCTTTACATTTGGTATCAGAGCAACTAGGTTCTACACTGCAACCTATGAGATCATTATGCAATAATGCGTAAACCTTATCAGAAGATAAAGGTTGAAAAGTTCTTGTGCCAGAACAGCAAGAGAAAGAACTTAAGGAAGTGAAAAGGAAGATGTAAGTATTAGTAACTTGGGTAAATTGGGGCTAGTTAAAGATTCATCCCTAGAATTAGAATTCCTAAATCATCAACCTCTAATAAGACCTAGGATTGCGGAAGATTATGCAATGGGGGTATGTAGGAAGGTTAGGAAGAATAACCTATACATACATGACTCTAAAAAAAAAGAGAATGTGTAGGAATAAGATAAATTGAACTATAGAAACCTACAATTGTGAGAGTTAGGAACTCTTGGATTAGTGTAATCACTATGAATCTATGTATACAAGTTAGAAAATATTAGATTGTTCAAAGTAGGATATGAACGAAGGAGGTATCCTCAAGGGTTGGGGAACTCATGAATTAAAATTTTGTGTTAAGATAAAGACCTTGTTAGGAAAGAGTTAGTACTGAGGAATTGAGAAAGACCAGAGCAGTTAGAAGAAACAGCCAATGACATGAGCAAGGTTCCTCCAATTGAAATCAATGAGGTTATTGAAGTTTTTGGAATCAAACAACTTATGAATAATGGTCTCAAAAGGGAAAAAGGAATGCAATATAGCTTTATTTGTCAGGACCCTAGAAGTTGCAAGGAAAGCAACACTCTGAGTCGAGAAGTACATCAACAAAAGAGGTTAGTAAGTATGGAAAGAAAAATATATTAGAAAGAAGATGGAAGATTATTAGTTGCTGATTATTCATTGGATCTCCTATTGAATGATCCAATATGCTAAATCTGTGAGATAAAAGAGAACAACGAAAAGTCAACAAGAAGGAATGACAAACTTTTTTTTTTAAGGAAACAAGTGAATTACTAAAAGGTTCAACGTGAGAAGAACGAAAGTTGTGGAAACTCTAAGTGGATGGAAGAAAGAGAGTGGATTGACTCAAGCTAAGTAACCCACCCAACGAAACTTGGTTATGACTTATTTGCAAGTCATAAGGACAATTAAGTCATACATTTTATGACCATAAGGGAAAATGACAAGGGAAAGGTTAAGAACTATGATCTTTATACCTTATGATTATTTGATCTGAAGATCAAAGAATATTATTATAAATACCTTAGAAAAGGATTGGAAAACAAACTGATCATGATAAGGAAGATTATCGTTTATGGGATTGACAAGGAAAGATCTCAGAGACTTGTGATTGGAAGAAAGTGTCTCTATACTCCTATATACTTTATAAAGAGAATTTAATAACAATGTTATTTTGATATGAAAAATATCCATGTCATGAAACGACTTGACACTAAATCTTATTATGATAAGAAACCTATGGATGGAAAAAGGGTTAGCTAATTAAACCATTGAGATGGAGTGAAAAATAAAGTAAGATGTGACATTATGCGAGCCACACCAAAATTTATTAATGAGAATGATTAAATCACTTAATCACTACCATACTCTGAAAGAAACCTTGGGTTAAAGATAACCTAATTGGGACAAGAAGTTTATTCAATGAAGAGAGAGAGACCTTGATGAGACTAAAACCTATTAAGTTGGATTACATATTGGATTACCCCTTTTATACCAATAAGTAGGAATTAAACTTGAATGAGTTGTTCATTGAGTCTTGACTATAGCCACATAAGTGGAGAAATCTATAAGCAATTGGACTAGTCAACAATTAAGGATTTCATCCTGGGAATTGGAAGGGAATATTGGGTTAAGATTTGCCATGCGATTGAATATCATTGGAGTTAATGAAACCTTACAAGCATAGAAGCATAGAAGGGATGCCTAGTAAGATAAAGGAAGTCATATTATTGACCAGACTTTATTTTAAGGAGCTCTTATATTACAAGGGAAACACTTTCAAAAGGAAGCATCTATTGTCATGACAGAACATCATAGAATTTTCACTTAGCAAGAAATGCTGAAAATCTTATAGAGAAGAACATCAGAATTGTTGCTTGTGCTCAAAATGAAATATGGAAGTTGAGACTCTCCTATACAATTAAGAAATCATGGAGTTGAATGTTTATTCTTGATGATTAGATATGCAATTAAATTTGTTATTACCTGGAGATCAATGTGATTGAATGAGGATTAATATTCAAAAATTGGTATCAGATTAAATCAAGGAAATTAGATTGAGTTAAAAGATGAATTGCATCTTTGAAAATAATTCAAGGACAAAAGAAAATCCAAGGCATGGATGTCTTGAGATAAATGAGAATTACCTTTGTAAAACCTATAATCATTTACATGAAGGTTAATAATGGCATAAGATCAAAATAGGTTATCACTTAGTCAAAGGATAGACTATTGTTGGATATAAAAGAACCTATGTGTCCAAAATTTGAGAGATTCAAGAATGGAACGAGAGAAATAATGTCAAGGTTAGGAAATCGGATTGAAAAAAGGAATTGTCGGATAAGGATCCACTACTATCTGAAAGAAGATAGAATAAGAAGCCGCACAAAATGTAGCAAGGAATATCTAGTATGCTAGGAAATGAAGACCATAAGTCCTCATCGGTAGGACATGTAACTCTCTTGAGAATCTAGAAGGAAAACGGTAGAACACAAGACAAATTGATCTGTTGATGTTAGTAGAATAGCATAATGTTCTAGTGGATGGACTCATCAGGAAACATACAGTTTTTGGAAACTCGACTTATAGGATTATGGTCCTAATTAATATATATTGTGGGAAGTAGTTGCTTAGTAAACCTAAAAGGTTATTTTAGTTTAGCAAATAAGGATAGGGATTGTGTAACCAAAATTATTTTTTGTCAAATAAGTAAATGGTGGACTAAATCTTGAATGAATTGTAACTCTAAAATGGACGTTTGGACTATTTTATGGAAGAAAGGAAATGCTATTAAAGCTGAAAAAGGCTTGGATATAATCATAGACTTGATAAATGTTAAAAATAAAATAATAGATAGAAGTGTTCGATGAAATTTAATTAATAATAAAGCTTAAGTGTGGAGTAGTATTAAAATTGATAAGTGTCTAGGAGTAAGGTTATGCTTGAGATAGACAAGTAATTAAGGTTAAGTACTTTATGGTAAGGATAATTATTGTGTAAGTGGCGGATGGACTCGGGTTATGAGTTGTCTAACAGTGTAATTTAAAGGAAAGGATTGGACCCATGATGTAGTGTACAATACATCGACATTCCTCTTCCATTTGGGTTATACTAAGGATAAATGCATGGACCAATGAATTCTGATCACCAAGTATAGTTATTATTATATATTATATGTATTTGTGGAATAAAGCTCTTTGGGAGAGTAAGTATGTGTGAAGCATACAAAATTTCCCTATGTGATAGTAAGGAAACTTGAAGCAAGGTCTAGAAAGGACAAGATTGCTGCATAGGAGGAATGTTTTGTAAATCTTACGTATTTTTGGAAATCATCAAGTTGGCTCTGAGATTGGTGGGACCCTTTGATGTACTAGAAGTCATTAATCCAATTGCTGATAGACTAGCGTTAACAGAGGTAGTACTTAGTACAAGGTCTAGTGGGACTAGTATACCGAGGATTGTGCTAAATGGGAGGATTTTGTGATGATGGACCATCATTTTCCTCAATTTCTTTCTTAGATTAGTATTTGCCTTATGCAGAGATACTTGATACTCTGGTTTTTGATTCACATGTTGTGAACTTTGATAGTGTGGATGCTACTATATTTGTTTATGCTTATGTTGGAGAACTATGTTGTTAGTTACTATTTCACTATGATTGAGATACTATGCTTTACCTATTGAGATACTATGTTTACTAAGGGAGATAGTATGTTTTATTGATGATGATGATTATGCGTATTGAATACTAATAAGACATCAAGACGACGTCTCTTCCAAGAGGGGAAGGATGTCACGTTTGGATTCCATTGAATTATTTAATGCAAGTATTAATCATTATGTTGATATTTAAATGGAAATTAAATGATTATTTAAGATAGTTAAATTGAAATTGAAATCGAAATGAAATTGAAATCGAAATGCAATTATTATGATTTGAATTGTATTTATATTTATTTTGGGGTTTTTCATTACTGATGATAAATCGAGTGCAAGTGAATGCAGGAACAAGTGAACGTGATGGAAGGCGAGAACAACGATCAGGTAGAGTTGTTTAGCTGATTGATGTTTATGAATAGATGGGATCTCACACACTCACATAGATATATATTTTTTAATGCATTTTGTCCTATCTTGTTTGCAAGTTTTGAAAATCAAGTATTAATTTAATGTTTCAAATTGTGAAAATGCATGTGATTTAAATGATGATTTAGTTAAATTTGATGAAATTGACTTAAATTAAACGATTAGATTGCTTGTTTAAAGATTTATTTATTGTTTGGAAATATATGTTTGAAATTTTGAAATTTAAATGCAATTGATTTTTATTTCGAAATTAGATTAAAATTTAAATAAATAAAGTGTTTTATAAATTAAATGCGTTTTTATATTGAAATTATGAAAGGAGGAGATTTTTAAATTCAGAAATTGAATTAAATCTTAAATTAGCTAAATGGGAAATTGAAATCAAAACTCACGTACACTTTGATTCTTCATTCAAAATTTAAAGCTTCAATTAACTTGTGGAAGAAAATATCTTAATTAATCAAGAAGCAATCAAAAATTGAAAATTTGGAGTTCGAATTCTGAACTGGAGATCAATGAATATTTTGTGGATCTCATTCTCTTGTTTTAGAACAATGCATGAAAATACGAAAGAGATATATATAGAAGAAATACAAAATGGAGAGGACACACATAAATTAAAAAAAATATTCACATTGAATTGATTTTGAAATTAGAGAAAACAGAGGAAAAGTTCATCTTAGCATTATTGTCTATTTTCATTTTGGATCTCACTAGACGGAACAAGAAAAGAGAAATATTTTTTTATTTGAGAAGCCTTCAAAGGGAAATTGAAGAGGTGCGGCCTATTTTGGAAGGCATGCACAAAATTCACCTCTTCCTACATCCCACACTCTTGCAGGAAGACATCCGACATCCCACGTAGGAGCCAGTAAAGGAAAGCGTGACCAGTGAAGCGTATGCACAGGGATCCAAATATCAATAGCTACATAGCCTTCACATTTGACGCAGCCACCCATAGGATCATTTTTTACTTTCTACACAGCCACAAGAGGAAGGCAAGCAGGGAGGCAACAAGGAAATCCTTGAGAAAAAGCATGGCCTGTCATCTTGGCAGTTATAAGCACTTTCCTCTCCACACACTAGGGAAAGCAGAAGGTGCGCATAAGGTAGAAATCTGCCACAGGAATCAAACTCACCAATCCTCTCCACTCACACAGTTGAAACAAGAAGATTGGAGATTGGAAGAGGCGCCAAGGGAAAGAACAAGGAATGAGATCTCAAGAAAAAGAATTAGAAAACAACAAATATTTCTAGAATTCAAATTTACCAGGTAGGACTTGAAAATTAATTCATAAATTTAACAATAAGTTTTACAATTATATATATATATATTTTTAAATTTTGTTATTTAGCTTTTAAAATTGAAAGGAGAACTTCTGATTTTAGCAATTCAAGAAAAGAATAACTTACAGATTGAATGAAAAATCAATTAAATAAAAATCTTTGTTATAATAAATCAAACTGTAAATTTTTCCAGAATATGAGATGAGATTAGAAACAGAAGAATTTAGGAATTTTTGATAGAAATCATGAATTAAACAGTAAATTGAATTTAGGATAATCTATTAAATCTGAAAACGATCTTTACTATTTTAGAAAATAAAACGATCTTGAACAGAAAATGGATTATTTTTGCTGACAAAAAAAATACTTTGTTGACTGAAAATAAATGACAGAATAAACTTCAAATTTTAACACTATATTGAAACAGAGGTTATTTAAACTTGAAATTTTCACCTTTCAACGAAACTGTCAAAACTGAAACAATATAAGAGTTATTTTAAATCTAATAAACGATTATTTATTTTCTGAGAATATATTAAACTGCAATGTGATTTACTTAAAAATATCCAAAACTAATTTGAAACAACATTAATTAGATGATTATGAACGAATGAATGTGTACTCTTTTAATTATGTTTTTATATGTATTTAACTTGCATACTGGAGTTATACCTTCATTTAACTTTTTCAATTATTTAATTACTCAATTGAAAATATTAACCTTATGTCTTTTATGAATTTTAAAAAAGGAAAAGAAACGACTTTTTAATCTGTTTTCGCTCCAAACAAGTTTTCAGTTTATTGTTTTCAAAAGATTGTGTTTGACTGCTTAGACCATGCATGATTGATAGATGACTCTACATGTTATTCTTTTGGGAAAGTTACCTTTCGGGATGGGTGCCGAATATGGGTAAATAGAGAGTGTAGTTTTTCTTTTTTCAAAACTGCTTTTATTGTCGTGCATGACATTTTACTTGGCCAAGTAATTTAAGGACCATTGAAACAGATGGATTTATTGAACTCTCTACCATATCCTAGTATCAAACTTGCTTATTTCTTAAATGAATTAGAAAAATGAAAATGCTTGTGGTTTACTAGTAATACTAGGCATGAACCAGATTCCATCTTGCTCATAGACTGCTTTTTGCTAAGTGATTCTAGGGTCGAGTATTTCTTGATTGAATAAGGAATTCCAGGGAAGTGTAAGCTTCGAGGTTGGGTGGAAAAAGCACCTGATCCTTGTTCTCGTCTTCTTTATGAAGATTTTATTTTGGATGGAAGATCAATGGCTGGAATCTTCTTTTATGCTTTAATTATTATTGATATATGTAATGAAGAGCTTATGGCGACTGAATGCCTAAGTCTCAAATTGTAACTGATATTATTATCAACCATTGTATTTATAACTGAAATTGTGTATTATGACACATGTATGTTTTATACTAGAATTATTATGAATTTATGTTATCGACTTTTATGTTGTAGTTTTGTAATCGACTAGTTCTTGATGTCTAAAGTAATGGAATGACGAATTTATTTTGAATATAATGGATCTTATTTAAAGTAATTGTCGATGTTGTTTTAAAGATATTTTCGCTCTTTACACCCTTGCTATTTCAGACTTCTTTCAGTGGTTTTGAGGACACTTCACTCTTGGGGGGCAATCTAGTCTCCATCTATTCCTTCAATGGAAGGATCATTCCATTGTAGTCTTTGGATCTTGTTCAGCATCAGTTTATGCATTGTCTTGGTTTGCCACCTTCTTCATTGACTAGGCATATCCCTCAGTTGATTGTGGCATCTTCATCTTCCTTTGGCATGGAGACACACGAGTATTTTTCAGAGACATCATCATCCACAGTCCTCCTACCTTCCTTGAATTCCTATCTGGAATGGGAAGCATCCCTACACTTGATAGGTTGTCGTTAGGTCCTACTACTTTAGAATAATTGAGTGTCAATTAGTCGACTGGGCAGTGTCCAAGGCAGTTTGCAGAAGGAGAGCATTTGGATAAATCATTTTATATTTTTATGTTCTTCTCTTAAGCTACGAAAATCAGTTCTAATCTAGGGCATTACTTTTTAACTAGAAGATAATCTTACTCTAAGAAAATCTAGAAATATTAAACTAAAAAGCATAAGACAACTAATTTATAAAGCATTACAACTAAGATAGAAAGCATGGAAACAAGAAAACTAAACAACTGATATACTATGGAAATAGAAAAGTAAGGAAATAGACAATTAAACATCTTTTAAATAGTAAAGGATTTTATTAACTACAAAAAATAACTTATACAAATCAAAAACAAGGGAGCTCTGAAACTATAGAATTGACTCTTCGACAACGTGATACTTCCTACTGAACAACAATTTATCTTAAACAAAGAAAATAACTTAACAGTAAAATACTTATCTATCTAGGCTAATTCCCCTCGAGTGGCCAACTCGCGGGCTAATACTTCATCTTTAAAATCACATAAGATACAGGTTCTCAAATTCTTTCATTATAAACAGTCATCATCATTCAAAATTCAATAGTTACCGGTAGACATAAATCTTATAACTCATTTTAACAGTGCTTTGAAAAACCATGTGAACAACATAACGATACTTCATCTATCTTATTCATTACATGCGAAATTACATTTTTATAGATAATTTTTTAACTAAATCCTAAATTTAAGATGGCATGGATAGCCATTGAAAAATTCTTCCTTAACTTAAAACTAACTTAGTGTCTTTAAACCTCATAAACATAAGGAAGGCTCGAGAAGAGCCATAAAATTTTTAACAACATAAATTTAAAGAGCAGAAAATAAATCTTCGATGCATCATCCAGGCATCTAGGAATTGGCTCGCAGCATTACTCTTGAGGCATGCACTGGATAAACTTCTGTAACAGTTGCATGATGACCTGTTATTCCCTACAAAAACACTCAAGTCAACCCATTAAACCTGCTTTGGTAAATTTCCTCAATTGATCAAAAGAAAGAAAGAAAGCATAATTTTCCTTTAAAATAAGCAATTACTTCTCCTAAAGTTTAATAAATTGGCATAGGCTTAGGATTGAGTTAGAAAAGGTAAGCTTTCCAGATTTAATTATAATGAGGTTATTTTTACCTTATCATTTCCTCCCCTACCTAATTTTTGGCAGGTCCTCCTGCTCCATAGTTAAACCCCCAAGTTCTATTCCATTCCTCATAAAGAGTACTGAGATCATGAGTCTCCCTAGCTGATGCATCGAAAGCTTTAGAGTTATGAATGAACCCTCTATGAAACATCACATTCTCCCTCCACTCATTAAAAATTTTGTCATTCTGATCTGTGGAAATATTGAAGGCTGGGGGTGGATTGAGTAGCAAGGGAGGTTTGTATTTCATTCCTATCCATTTTTTCCTCAGAGTCTTTAGGATTTTAACTAGGGTATCTACCCTTCTGAATGACCACTTGATATTTAGAGGTGAAATAACCTCTCTTTTCTTTAAGTAAGCTGGTAAAGGGGTGAATCTTTCTTCACATGCATGCCATGCCTTTCCTATCAACTTCTATCCATTTTCCATGAAATTATCATAACACTACTTGAGGCTGTTGTCATACCTTTCCTTCAGCTTATCATTAACTAAGAGAGACAAAAATGTAGCTTTGAACCCATCAGGCCTTGAATTTGGGGACATTATTTGGAGGCCTGCTGTTCTCTTTGTTTGTGCAAATTATTTTATCCTATCTTGCCAATGAATTTATTTCCTCATGGTGGAGAGGAATGCTCTTAATTCTACCTCTCCAACAAACAAGTTGATAAAGAAATCTGTATGATTTTCTAATAACAAATCATGCTGAAAGAATTCACAAATTAAATCATGGTCTTTAGAAGTTGATTCTACAAATATTTTCACAAACTCTTTATCATTAGGCTCATAGGGCTGATCATTATAAATCCTAAACAATTTCCATCTTAACCACTGTTCATTCAAAAACATAGAGTAGACTCTTGATGGTCTTCTACAATTCAATAAACAATCCACCAGTTGACATGCATCTTGATTCCCTCTGTAGGACTTATGAAATGACTCCTTCAAGAGCACCAGTTCCTTCTTGAGCTTGTAATTTTCAATTTGGACATTCCTGAGGAAGTAACAATTTTCCATCCATTTCATTAGCAGAGGTGGAATGCAAACCTAGAACCAATTAGTTACAACTGGCTCACTCTGAATTTCCTTGGACTCCATTTGAGGTCTTACATTGCATTCCTACAAGTCCTTCTCTAGTTCAACTACCTTACTGATTGAAGCGTTCAACTCCCCAGTTTTTATTTTCTTGTCCTCCCAGAAAGCTATGAGCATGAGTATAACATTTTGCTTTATTCTTTCCATTTCTGCATCTTTCTTTGCAATGTGAACATTATACATTTTATGCTTTTGATTATGTTCTTGCATTTGTTCTTGTAACTTATGGATTATTGAGTCTTTCTCTTGCAATTGAAGCCTCAAGCCCTTTATTTCTTGATCTCTTTTACTTATTATTTCAATTTTCACATCTGTTTCTTCTTTCTGCAATTCTATAAGTTCATTACTTTTAGACAATTGTAAATCATCAACTTATACTTTACACTTTTCCAATTCAGTAATGGCACCACCCGATTCAACTATTTCAACAATTTTATTCAAAATGGGTGACAAATTTTTTGACACACCACCATCCCCCTCAGGTTTTCTTCCTTGAATTTCATCATTGAAGATTTCCTCCACATGTGCAGAGTGGAAGGGAAACTCTTCTCCTGAATCTTGTTTATTTAGGGGTACCTCCTCTTCACTGGCAAGCTCTGAAATTTCTATAGGCTCTGATGGCCGCTTAGTCTTTTTCTTTTGTAAACTTCTCTCCTTACCCTGTATTGGGGTTTCAGAGAATTCAGAGGCTAACCTCTTACTTCTTCTAAGTGGAGGAAACTCCTGAAAAATGGCGGGTGTTCTATTTTTCTCCTTTTTCTTCTTTCTGGGTTTGCTTGTGGTAGAATAAATAATGTCAACCTATTCTGGTAGGTCGGGGGTTTGGAATTCATCCCCAAAGAAGGTTGGTAAATTTTCACCAGGAGTGGTGGGATTAAGAGCTTTCAGAGCTGGAGAGCCCTTAGGGGAAATTGCTCCAAATGGAGAAATAGCTTGGTGGGACGGTTCCCCTACTTCTATGGTTCTTGCAATTGTAGGTGTCTCTATTTTCTTTAAAAACTTTTCCCATTTTCCTTCAGGTTTCTTACGGAAGTGGTACTTGCAAATTAGGTGAATTAACCCATGATGTTTCAAGGGCCCAGTCCCTATTTTATACCTTTCTATGGAAGTGTTCAAGGAATCATACAAGAATTCAGGCATGTTAACCCTAAGAGCTGGGTCCTCCTTCCCGTGACGTAAATGGGTCAACCTACGAAAGGCAGGTCCTACAACTACAACTAGCTGACCTTCACAAGTAAAGTACTTTATAATTCATGCAGCTATAGTGCCCTAGGGTTCTAATATGGAGGTTCTCTGGAACCCTTTAGTTTGTCCCCTAGTACTTATTACTAGCATTGGGTGTGGGTCTCCCTCTCTAACGAATAATTCAGACAACTTTTGGTACGTAATTTGAGAGGTTTCCTTTATTTTTATGCCTGTATTCTCTAAACTAGATAAGCGGGAAATGATTCTAGAACTCACCTTGAAATGATTCCACTGAAGTACCACCTCACCATTAGTGTAGTTCTCAGCAAAAGAGTTGACCAGCTTTTCGTTATAGCCCTCAAATTTTTTGATGAAGCTTAACCATCTTGCTTCTTCGAACAACTTGGAGATATTGCTCATTCCCAATAATTTTTCTATTGAATCCAGCTCTGCCTTTCTTTTACCACCCCTCATTTCCTTATTTCACACTCTACAAAATATTTTTAACTCTGGCACAAAGCTTTCATGCTGGTTTTTGAAAATATTGCCTCTGAAATCCTTTATTTGTCTTATTTTCAGCTTACTCTTCAATAATTTCCAATCTACATGAAGGCATGCAAAAGGCTTTGCTGTACAAGTAGCTGATCGCTGAGTGGCACAAATTGCTAAATTGGGAGTTAAGTTCATTCCAATTAATTATTCTTTATTCAAAAATAACTACCTACTTAAAGCGAAAATTAATACTTACTTGCGTTTTGTGATCGTTCGAAGATCTTAAACCTTACAGATTTGACAAGATGACATGAAGGTTTTGGTTGAGGTGACGAGGGAGTTATTATGATATGGTATGAAATTCTATGGAGGAAAGAGGTATCAATGAGGAGTATGGAATTGGGTGGCTTACTTATGACTAAAGAAAAA